>JAYESA010000018.1:81683911-81806411 GCA_036927795.1 Iris macrosiphon
CTTGTACAGTGAGAATTGAAGAAAGCCTTTGCCCTTTGGAAACAAGCCACGGGAAACAAGCCCTTTGGAAACAAGCCACAGGGAAGAACCGTCGAACACACTAATTTATTTCCGTGATTTTTATTGTTAATTTATTGCCTTATTTCTTAACTACAATTATGTTTCCTAGAAAACAAGCCTCTGGAAGTCAGAAAAGAAAAAGAAAAAAAAATGATAGAAGAGGTTATTAAAAGCCAAAAAAATTCTCTAGACAAATATATGAAGAAAACAAATAATTTTTATGAAAATCCTGTTGAAGAATTGGTTAGTGAATATGAACAACATATTCATTCTGATGAATTTGTACATAATGAGAATGAGATAAATTTAGAAAATCTAAATCTAAGTGAAAATGAAACTGAGCAAATCAATAGTGAAGAACCTAAAATTATTTTCGAAAATGAGCAAATTGAAAATGATAAAAATATCAATGTGCTTGATTTGTCAGAAGCTAAAATGACTTTGAATATTTTTGATCCAAGAGTGTGGGATAGTTTAGATGCAAAATTGAGAGACTTATTGGTGGAAAAAGGACCTGTTAGAGAAGCCAATTATATTTATTCTAAAGATAATCAAAATAGATCATTTTCTTTTGATTATTATAATCGAAAACTAGCAAATGGGGAAGTTTCTGATAGAAAGTGGTTGGTTTATTCAAAAGAACTTGATAGAGTATTTTGTTTCTGTTGTAAAGTGGTAAGGAGAATTCACACTAGAAGTCATTTAGCAGATGAAGGTGTTAGTGATTGGAAACATCTAGGTGATAAACTTAAAGAACATGAAAACAGCCGTGAACACCTGATTAACCTTAAAGCTTTGGTTGAGCTACGAATCAGATTGAATACAAATCAAACGATTGATAAAGAATTACAAGAACAAATAAAAAAAGATACTGATCATTGGAAACAAGTTATGGTGAGATTAATTGCTGTTGTGAAAAGACTTGCAATGAATAATTTGTCCTTTCGTGGAACAAATGAAAAAATATATGACGTATCGAATGGGAACTTCTTAGGTTTTCTTGAAACAATAGCTGAGTTTGATCCGATAATGATGCAACATTTTCGACTCATTCAAGATAAAAGTGTTCATTATCACTATCTTAGTCATAAAATTCAAAATGAGTTGATACTTACATTGGCATCAAGTGTTAAGAGTTTAGTCATTCAAAAAGTAAAAGAAGCAAAATATTTTTCGGTGATTCTTGATTGCACTCCTGATGCAAGTCACCAAGAACAAATGACTTTAATTTTAAGATGTGTAGATGTGAACAATACCCCAATAAAAATAGAAGAATATTTCTTAGAGTTTCTAAATGTGCAAGATACTTCTGGATTGGGACTTTTTAATGAATTACAATCTACTATACACTCTCTTGATCTTGATATTGATAATGTGAGAGGACAAGGATATGATAATGGGTCTAACATGAAAGGAAAGCACCAAGGAGTTCAGAAAAGATTGTTGGATATAAATCCTAGAGCTTTTTATATGCCATGTAGCTGTCATTGTTTGAATTTAGTACTTTGTGATATGGCCAATTCTTGTTTAAAAGGAAAATCTTTCTTTGGAGCTTGTCAAACCATTTATAATGTGTTTTCTAATTCAACAAAGAGATGGAATTTGCTCCTTGAATATGTTGATCACTTAACTTTGAAATCATTGTCTGCCACACGTTGGGAGAGCCATATTGAAAGTGTTAAAGCAATAAAAACCCAAGCTCCTCAAATAAAACTAGCTTTGAAAAAATTAATTGAAGTTGCTGATGATTCCAAAGTAAGTTGGGAAGCTGAAAAGTTAGTCTCGGGTGAGTTTTCAAGTTTTGACTTTATTTTAAGTTTGGTTATTTGGCATGAAATTTTATACAAGATAAATTTAATTAGCAAAATCTTGCAATCTGAAAATATGCTTATTGATGTTGCTGTTAAAAACTTAGAAGGACTAATTTCATGGTTTGAAAAATATAGAGAAAGCGGTTTTACTTCTGCCATTATTGATGCTAAAGAAATTGCATCTGAATTGGAAATTGAGCCCATTTTTCCAATTAAGCGCAGAGTTTCTAGAAAGAAATATTTTGATGAGATTCCAAATACGGAAAGAGAACAACAATCTGCTCAAGAAACCTTTAGAACTGATTACTTTCTTGTTTTAGTTGATATGGCTCTTTCTCAGTTAAATAGCAGATTTGAACAAATGAAAATTTTTGAATGTATTTTTGGATTCTTATTTGATGCATCTAAGTTAGTTTCATTGGATGATGATGAAATGAAAAGTTCTTGTTTAAATCTTGAAATAGCTTTGAAACATGGTAACGTGTCTGATATTGATGCAAAGTACTTACTTTCTGAGTTACAAATATTGCAAGAGATGCTACCTAGTGAAGCATACGATGTGCATAAGTCATGGAATTCTATTAAAATTATGGAGTTTGCAAAAAAAATGGAAATGTTTCCCAATATTCTTATTGCATATAGAATTTTATTGACTGTACCTGTTACTGTGGCATCCGCAGAAAGAAGCTTTTCAAAGTTAAAATTAATTAAATCTTATTTGCGGACCACCATGACTCAAGACAGATTAAATGGATTAGCAATCTTAAGTATTGAAAAGGATATCTTGAAAAATATCGTTGTTGATCAAACAATTGATGATTTTGCCTCAAAAAATGCAAGAAGAAATCATTTTAGATGAGAATTTGTTTGATTTGGTTGTTTTGTTATGTAGGTCATTGAAGGAAGCCAAAGTCCTAAGTAATATGTACTAGAAGATCGCTAGAAAAATATGAAGAATGTGGTTATAAACTTTTTGAGTCATTGGAGGTGGGCCAGGTGGCTTCTATTGGAAAATATAAAGAAAGTGCTTTAATTTTTTTAGATCATTAGAGGAGACCTATGTCTAAGGAATATGTACTAGAAGATATACAAAAGAATATGAAAAAAGTGGTTTAACTTTTTAATCGTTATTGCCTTATTTGACCATATTATTTTTGTTGTCATGTGCTTTTTGGAAGTTTTATCTTTATTAATACAATTTATTTATTGAAAAAAATAGACATTTATGAAAAAAGAAGGGCACAATTTTTTTTTCGCCCTGGGCCTAATAAACCTCAGGACCGGCCCTGCGCGGACCCTGGCGGTATTGCCTCAGCTCTGGTGGTTTCTCGTGCCATTAGGTTAGGGGCGTCCTACCATGCAAACCACTTCCTGCAAACTCCAGTTGTTTCCACCGTGGTGCCCCTACATGAGGATGGATAGGTCTCCTCTAGCGAGATTGATCTCTTGAGCTCCCTTTCTCCTGTCGGTCCGACAACTCAGGCTTTGATGGGTAGATCGGTAAGCGCTCTAGGTCTTCCTCTCTCGACGACGATCACCTAGGTGGTTGGTGATTCAAGTTCTAGGAAGGTGACTAAGTCCATGATGATTAAAAACCAACACAGAGTTACAGCCCAGCAACTCCTGAACCTCTGGTCTTCATCCTCCACCCACTCATCCTCCACCCGTGCCAAAGTCCTCTCCAAATTTGCAATAAGGTGATCGTAGATCCATGTTCTTTGTTCTACCAGCAGCTTATAATTTTGTTTTGGTTTGGGACTAGCTGATCCTGTAGTCCTCAAAATAGTTTTCCTAGAAATCATATATATATATATATATATATATATATATATATATATATATATATATATGTCGGTGACGTGGTACCATCCCAGCCCTCAATCTCAAAAAATTGGAGGGGGGGGACTGGAGGGGGGTGGCCGGCGCGGGAGGGGGCTAGAAGGGGGTGGCTGGAGGGGGGTGCGCGGGAGGGCGGGCCAGAGGGGGGGGGGGGGGCGCTGGAGGGAGTGGAGGGTGGGGGCGTTGGAGGGAGGGGGCTGGGTTGGGGGGAAGGTGGAAAGGGGAGGTGAGATGGAGGGCTCGAATGATGCCATATCACCGTCACCCTCATTTGAGAGTGAGGTGCCATCTCACCTTCCATATATATATATATATATATATATACCCGATTTGGACCGGCTTTTGGACCGGGCTAGTCCGGGCTAGGCCTTCTGGCATGCATACCGAACCCAACCAGAACTCGATATACTAGTAGGCCAGGCCTGTCCATTGATCGCGCTAGGACCGGCCCTGTCCGGTTTTGACCTTGTCGGGCCTGGGCTAGGTTCTAGGCCGCCCGACATAATAAACACCTTGAACATCTTCTAACCCAATTCGGAATAGTATTTTCCCAACTAGTCTCTGGCTGTTGGCTCTTCATTAACAATATTACAGTGTCTTGTTAGATTTTAGCTATATAGATCTGATGGATTGAATTGTTGTATTGTAATTACCTATATCTTGGTTAGGTAATCCTGAACATGACATGAGTGTATATTAAATTAACATGTCCTAACGAATGTTAAAATAATTCAATAGACTATGAGCAGTGAACTTGATGGCAAATAAAAATTGTTGAGCCAACCTATAATTTAATTGGAATGAATTTGTAGGTTCGAAACAATTGGTAGCTGTAAGAATACCATTTCTTTGATTAATTGGTGTCAGTTTCCTTTTTCGACGTACTTTGGTGCATGTTGTCCTTGGCGCACTTTGGCGCATTTTTTTCTAGCCCGGCTGTTGTTTAGACCGGACCCGTGAGTTGTGGAGAGAGTGGATTTGGTTGGGTTGGTGGCATGCATGTCTTGGATGGGCTTGAGTGATCCAACGGTCCACATCTCAAACTTAAACCAATATTTTTCAATTTCTCTCTCTGCTCATTATTTCCTTTCCATTTCTCTCTCTTAGTTTTCTCCCTCCCTCCATAGGCAAGTACATCTTGCACAAGAGAAGAACCATAGATTTATGCATGTAATTCATGTTTATTTCTAGCTCATATTGTTGGGATCGAGCACCCCTTCATTTTTAATACTTGTTCTTGATTTTCTTGGCTGTATTTGCATGGACCTGAGTTTGGGTCTATGGGTTCACTTTTGTTTTCTTGGGGTTTGATCTCCCAAAACTTTGTGTTTTACAAAACTAATTAGCTCATAGTGTAGAGCACCATATTTTATGTAACTTTGTATTTGGTCGTGCTTGATTTTGAGTCCACTAAGTTAATTGTTGAAACTTGATACAATACGTATACCAAAATTGCTGATTGAAGAATAAGAACAGTGCTCTGTGAATAGTATGCAAGAGAACCCCTTTGGCGTAGAAATACATATGTTTCACTTTGGGAGCATTGGTGTGCTGTCCCAACTCTTCGTGCGTACTAATTATACTGCACTTAGTCTCCTAGCAAAAGTGCGCCAGTCACACTCCTTGAGTCAGTGGCGCATTTTTGAGAGAAAATCCAGTTGGCGCACTTTAGTGCGTATTCAATCAAAGTTCTCCCTGAAAAACTAAGAAAAAGTGATCTACGGTTAGTCAGCGCACTTTCTTCGCATTGGCAATCTGGCGCACTTTTCCTATGTTTCGTCAGCCAGCGCACTTTTCTTACGTTTGGTCTGCTCGCTCACTTTCTTCCCTCTTCGTTTTCTTAGAAACGGATCTTTGGTTGGTTTCTCAATTTATGTGTTATTGATTTGTGTGCTCCTCGACTGTCGAGCTTTTACTTTGGATTGTATGTTTTGTCTTTAGCTAGCTTGCTCACGCATTCTGTTAGAGCGCGCCTTATTCTTGTTCGCGCACTTTTGTCAAGTGCGTCATGTTGGTCAACTTGACAAAGTGCGCCACCCCTTTGTAGCTCGTGTACTTTCTTGCGAAAGTTCGCCAATCTTGCTTTTGTTCGTTTGTGCGTCACTGCCCAGTTTTGGTCATTTTTTGCGCCAACCTTTCTTCTGTGTGTTTGTGCACCAACTTGCTATTTCCTGCGCATGTTGGTCCCTTTGCTTGGTTTAACATTTACATTAGTTGAATGATTGTGAGGATGCGGATGACTTGTATTTGCCCTGTAGATGTGACCCTATATGCACTTGCTATTTTATTTGCTAATTAGATTATTTTTCCTTTATCACCTTATTATACGTTGGATAGAATAAGAGGCGTAGTTCAACTCGAGTGACGTTTTGCAACCCCGATCCTTGTTTGGTTTAAGGGTTGTGGATCTGATCTCAAGGGGTTCTCGTACTACTCTTATCATCATTCATCGATATAATAAAGTGACAAATTAATGTGACCAGTATTAGACTATCATGTCCTGAATAACTTGCTACCTGATAACTTTTCCATGATCTTGATACTAGAACTTGTTCCTGCACTGACTATTGTATCCGTGATGATACACTTGATCGCACCGAGAGTGCTACTTGATATATATAGTGAGTCGTCGTGCCACATACTCCTGCTACGTGATATATGTAATTATTTTTATGCACGAATCCGGTAGTTGGACAGTGACTTTAGCCGTGGCTAGATAGTATTGATTGTTACATCACACTTGGGTGACTCCAGATTTAACTTTCAAGTGATAATATTGGTTCGTATCAAGAGTGCCCGTACTTAAGGTATGACATCTAAGAAAGAATATTCATGTGACCACGACATGAGATTCTAATTAACCTAGAGTTAATTATGCAACTTAATTTGTAGAGCATTAGGAGAAAATGCTATCTTGAGATCGTGCATCTCGAGCCCCCTAAATTAGCTGGGAGTAAAGGCTGGCCACCACGGATACTGTATATCATCCGCACTAGTGGAGTGTAGTATCTGATTTAATTACAAGACCGAGCCAGTATCTTTTCTATAGAAAGTCTGCAACTGTTACTGATTATTAACTAGCTCAGTTCCCCTGCAAAGGACTGGTGCATCATTTACATATATTCTTGCTCATATATCATTGGTTCGGCCAGCCCTGCTCGATTATAGCTCGATCTGAGGATACTCATATATTGCATTACTGGGATAACCCAGAGATCACATATCAAGCCGTACATGATTGCTCGTCTAATTTGCTTGTAATATATGTCTAGCCAGGAAAATGGGCTATCGTTGTATGATGATTCAACCCATGTCCTTGTTTGGTTGCGTCATTATATTATGATAATCCATGGAATAAAGTTATGTTATTTCTCCTATATTGTATCTCTGCTTGTGTATTGTGCCTTCTGTTGAATGGAATTAGGGACACATGCTGTTGTGGCATGATAGTTCAACTCATGTCCTTATTTGGTTGTTGGGTTGCGCTGTTGGGTTACGATAGACTGTGGAATGAAACTACGACGCAGAATATTTTAGCTTGACCATAATCATGGGACGTATTCTATCTTGATACGATTGGGCACTTCATGTCCTTATTTGGTGAAGGAGTGTCGTATCATGTCATGGATGGGACATATGCCATTAATTGTTGACTCATGTATCTCATGCTATAGATCTGGTTTTGTTTCTTCATTTCGTACTTACTTTGTGGTACTTGCTATTTGGGGTCTGACCCCACTGGTTTTGCATGGCCAGGTTTAGAGACAGCACCTAAGGATCAAGCTTATCTCTCCCTCACTGATGGCATGCACCAGAAGGATGGATGCTAAGGGTCACGAGTGGATTTCTTGTTTCACTGCTCGTCTTTTGTAAACTATATTCTTTTGGACGTTTAGCCAACCGGCACCTGTTAGCCGGCAAATTTGGATACTAGTTCCCTACATGACTGTATTATATTCAGACTGCAGCTGACTCAATATCATGTATACTTTTGATTGTGTATCTGACATATCAACTTGTATTGCTAGATCTCTAGAACATTCTGATGCGGCGTTTGGGATGCCTTACAGCTTATTCTGAAATATTTTATGTTATTTCTACTTGTTTGAATGAACGAGATATAGAAGTTCTTGACCCTAGGAGACTTTATTGTTGTATGCACTCCTATGTCTCTATACAACCTTAACACATTGCTGGTTACTTCGGTATTTCGTAAGGTACGGTTGGCTAAGTCATTTTCCCGTTCTCCAGTACTCTGGATCTGGGGTGTGACAATTTATTTTTAATTTATTTTGACCGTATGGACAAATAGTATGCGTAGAACTCGAGTATTAAGAATAGAAATTGGAGTAAGTTTATAATTAATGGATTACGAAGAGATTTATAAATTTGGATTGGTTAAATTTACAACATGGATTCAGGATTTGAAATATAAAGACATTAGTATTAGCTTCATTGATTATGATGTAGCCGAGAGTAAATTTTTGTTGGATGTAGCTTCCCTAAAAAAATCTTGCTATATAGATTTGACCCTAGATTATTGATTGTTCCTTTTGTTAGCTATTTGGTCGGCGTTGGTTCATGGGTTATTCGAATTAGAAATGTTTTTCCTAGTTTGGGCTAGAGCCCCTTAGATTGGATAGTTATTGTTCGGCTTTAGAATATATAATAGGTATAACTCTTTCCATGTCATATCTTTTAGATGAATTACCATAATAATTAATTTTGGTTTATGGGATGACAAGCTTTAGATGTAATGCCCTGCTCTGAGCGGAGGCATTGTGTTCATTAGTTGGCTTCAATATACTAGTTAGATTCAAACTGTACAAAAAAATCGTAGGATTTGAGTGTTGATGTAGACTTGCTCACTTGTAAGTTTATACCAATTAAGAATATTGTACATCATATCCATTCATATCTTAGAAGAATCATTCAGTATCTGCATGATCAAAACATAAGGGCAAATTATCAAATGGTGATTGGTGTTGGCCTTCTTACTTTTGTCTTTCTTCTTAATAAAAAAATTCTTTTGCTTCCTAAAAAATATAATCGATAATGCCTGAATAAATAATAAAGGTAAAAAAATTATTTAATATTATGGCTTTTTGATATTACCCCATGTTAGATGAATGATATTGAGAATGCCCCCATGTTGTTTCATAAGTCGAGAATACCCTTCTGAAAGTGTCACTTTTGCCTTTGAGTAAGAATAAAATAACCTCAATAACGACACATTCAAGGGGGTGTTCTCGACTTATGAAACAACTGGGGGGGGGTATTCTCAATATCCTTCATCTAACATAGGGTAATATCAGAAAGCCCTTTTATATTATTGTTTTTTCTTGAAATATTGAATTTGTAACTACTGTGTACCTTTATCTTCACGCTTCATAAAAAGAACTCTTTTGTTGCCTATGAATTGTAATCGATAATGCCTGAATAAACGATAAAAGTAAAAAAAAATCTAGAGGATAAGATATTAGGCCCTCGAATATGTGTTTTCAATAATAATGTTTAGATCTTTCAACAGAAAGCGCTATGGAAATAGTTCGGTACCATTGAATCCTGAGAAATATTTTGGGATCGATGGGTCACCAAGTTATGATAATCCCGAACTGGGGAGATGAGTTATGAGCAGTAACTCGAGAAATGTAAAGTATGAACAAAATTTTATTATTTCATTTTAAATTCCATTAACACATGCATTATATATTTTATAGCTAGTGCATACAGATTACCTGGTCATGTATAACTTGTGCACAAGATTTGGTGTTAGTTCCTTGAACGAGGTTAGTGGCACCGAGACCGTATCGACCTAGAAGAACTATTCAAACGTGCTAATATCCACAAGTTATTGCAGGACTTCATTAAGGCTAGCTACCTTCTCTAAAAGGACGTGTCGTGATACCATATAAAAGTCCATTATAGTGTTGAAATAAAATCACTAGTTATCATAATATAGTTAGGCTTTATACTAATATAAATTATTCTGTAGGATTAACCAATCTGATATAGCGACAGGCTTGCAACGCTTATATTGTGATTTCGAATCCATGTTTTATAGAAATAGAAAAGTCGGTTGTGGGTAAAACATCACTTTACAAGTAAAAAGTTTTCGGTTTTTTTTATATTCTTGATTATGAACTATTAATAGATCCTAGTCCAAGTACAAAGACCATATTTATTAAATTATATGCTTCATACGAATAATGTGTTAGTTTAGGTGAACCAGATCAAAATCGCTCCCCAATGCATTCCCATTGTGCTGACCCCCTCCTCTACAGGTATGGAGAATCACTTTAATATTTCTAAGGCATCGAAGCAACCATTTAGAGAGTCGATTTTTTTTTTTTGAAAGATGTTACCTTCTGCTATAAATGGCATAATGTATGGAACATAGTAAATTCTTTTGTATCTGTGAGTTGTAAGCCAAATTGACATATTTCAGTTGGCCATTAAGAACCTTTATATTCCTCTACAATTATCAATAAATAGAATTATTTTTATTATACTTGTTGTAATTTAATTTGTCTATTTATTTCTGATATAATAACCTTATTTTGAGGTCAAGTATCAACTGTGTTCGTTTAAGTGTTATACAAGTATAATTTAGACTTGTGTACGATATTACGTCTAATATCGACTTTTTGGTTCTACAGAATCTTTGCATAACATAATAATATATTATAGTGATGTTAATTTTCTTGGAATCTCATTTGATTCTTTTCAATTCTAAGTTGCTTTCGTGATCAAAAGTCCCTTAACCTTCCTTGATGTTCTATTGAAAGTTACATACAATAAGTACATATATGTTATGATGCTAATGTGAATATTTTTGTTGTCGATCAATAACATCAAAGAAAAATAACCAACGGTTTGAGACAACTATAAGATATGATATTTAGAAAAGGATATTTTTAATGTTGAATGATCAACAAAATAATAGTAGATGTACTACAGTAAGTATAAGTATTATTATTACACGATATAAAAAAGTGTGCTTAAACATCAATGCATGGAGATACAGAGAGTTAAAGTTGTTCGAGTGGAATTGTTAAAGTTTTATTTCAAACAATTGCCAAGTGGCAGAAAGTGGATGTTAAAATTGTTGTCTTTGGGGCTACAGTGGTAAGGATTATCCGAAAGGAACGTTGACTCGGTGTGCAAAGAAGGAATATTTGTGCGATAAGTGGTTGAGTTTCTTAAGGGTGTATGATGTGATTATGATATTGGTATTGATAAGTATATTAGTAAACAGAGTGATAGTACGAGATCTTAGTTAAAAGTTATGTCTTTGTTAGCTGCGACTCCCGATCTTCTCTTATTGGTTTGATTCAATTTATTAATAATAAGATTCGACCAAGATCAAAATTTTTGGATGGATATGATTTTTGAAAAGTGTAAAATGAATGACTCGGTTGGCAAATGATATGGTATGTATTAAATGTTGACTTGAATCAGTTGTATAAAGTCTTAAATTAAGTACAAATGACTTGGTACTATTGAGAATTTATTGGAAATTAATATGGATCATATATTGAATGAATGATGAAGATCGATTGGATTGTCATATATTGAACATTAACGACTTAGTGTACAATTGAAAGTTATTTGAAATATTTGCTAATATCCATAAGAATTTGGAAAGTTATGCTTTTTGACCGAAGATAGTCTAAAGCTAAATGGACCATAGGTATGAAATATTGTTTCTATGCCTAGTACAGTAGATAGCATTAATGAGACAAATTTGAGTTTAACATAATGAGCGATTTTCTTAGATATACATATGTACTTGAAGGAATTGAGGGGTATTGGGAAATGACAAACATTGATCTTGGATATTGTAGTCGCATAGATAATGATTAGTTTAGCATATAAACTCATTAAGCTCAATTGATTTGTTTTTCTAGTTATATAGACTTGATGGACTTAATACTAATACAGAATTTACTTGTAGCATGATTATGTGACCTTGGGCATGGTATAAGTAATTAGCCCAATGATTAAGTTAAGTTTTTTAATATGGCTAATCGATTAAGTTTAAGATTATGATACTCACTAACAATCATGCAATCTCTATAATGTTGATACGTAAACTTAGCATTATCCAAATATGTATTAAATGTTATCATATTTTCTTATGTATATTGCTTTGTTCATTTACATGTATTTACAGAAAATCAATAAGCAAGATCAGATATGGACATATGCAGTGAAGAAAATATATTGTGCCAAAGACGACGTTATACCAAAAGATTTCTCTGAACCACCTACGACATCTCCGGAGGCTCATACTGTTAAGCCCAAGTCCCAAAATATGTAGGACTATGAAGGAATATGTAGCATACCAGCCGTTATGTTTACGAAGGCTACTCTAATATACGAAACACTCCAATACAACCGTATGCTGTAATATAAAAAACATTTCACAAGTGGTATATATTGTTAACATAAGTCACATGCACAACTAATCTTATCCACAGAACAAGTCAACAAATAGAGAAATAAACTAAACCAAATAGATCAAAATGATTGAGTCTGAATAGTGCGGGAATAAAGGTCTAGAAGAACTAATAGTCGGGTGGAGACAAATCTACTTCCAACAACTATAGCAAACTAAAATGGGAGAGGATGACGAAACTCCAATATAAAATAAATGCTAAATAAAGAGAGTATCAACTAAAAGATCCATCACTAAGAGATAATCAAAGATGCTCATAAGGTAAGACCTCCTCGATAGAAAATGAATAATCTGGTCCCGCTACGTACTCCTGCGGATAGTCCTGATCGTCTACACCTGGAGAAAAATTCGGATCTAGGTCCTCAGAGGGACGTAACAAGACACATAAAAGCAAGCCACATAATACTGAAAGTAAACATCCAAAAGGGCCACCCAACAATTCTATGTGAAATACACTTTTTAGAACAACTTTCCAACGCATGAGTTGTCTGGCTAAAAATGGGATTGGCATAATTTTCTCGAAAAATCAGTGGCCTACAAAGTATAACAGCTTTCGATCGTCAGAGGCCGCCATAAATAATATAGGGTCATCTTACCACGCGTCTCTGGCAGAGCGTGCGAGTTACAAAAAGGAATGTGTAAAGTATCCCATACACCTACTCATTGTCCTCCCCACCCAATTCTACCATGTCATATCCATAATAACGCACAAACCTCTAGTAACTGTTAAGTCTGCTAAAATAATATATTTTTATTAGTAGTTATTCCTTATCCATTACACAACCTGTACGTAAAGGTGGTCAGCCTATTATGCAAGATTGTATCCTACATGAGACTCACAACTCGTGTAACCCATGTGTCATGGCCAAAGGAGATAAAAAGATACCTCACAATCATGGGGTGGTCTCGTATATCTAGTCAACATGCATAGAAAAATAAGAGACAAAAGATGACGTCATCCGTCGTTGCACCCAAGTATTCCTTGGATGAGCAGTTTTATATAGCAAAATAAATAAGAACTAAGAAATAAAAAATATAAATGCTAACAACGGATGTAAATAAACAGTACCGTGGCAAGGTATACTTGCCTAGCAATGGTTTGGTGTAGTAATGACGTCTAGACGACAACCACAATGAATCAAAAACTACGGACTCTGAACCAACATTTTCGAACGTTGCAATAGACATCACTAACATTTTCAGAATCAGCAAGATAGTCAAAAAATACTATACATTCATCCAATTTGGACACAAGGACTAAAACGATCATTTCGGGTCAAAACGGGGTCCACATGTGGTCCACTTTGTACTAAAAAATATATCAAGACTAAAGGTCTTTAAATTAGATATATTATAGGTCAAATAAATCCTAATTGACGATAAAAACTCAATGGTATGTCCAGTTTTGGATTACGGTAAGCCGATTAAAAAATTGATTGTCATGTCAAATCGTAGGGCCCACGAAACGACGATTCGTCAACTGACTCGAAATTAGACAAAACTTGGGTCACAAGACAAGTAATATGTTGCGAGTCCAGTGGTGTAAGTTTCGTTGCGATCTGATGAGCACACATAAACTAATAGAATAATTTATAAAATATTGATACGGGAGACTATTGACTGATACGGGTTGATTCTGGCATGCACACACGTCCAAATTAAGTTCTGCGAAAGCCCACACGTCAAAAAAATACCATATATACCTTTCGATGCAATAGGTACGAGACAAGGTAGCCTGGTTTGGCGAAACAGACCTCATATCGCAAAGTTTTGGGTTTTGAAAAACATGATTTTAGTCAACTTCCAACGGAAATAACTTGACGAATAAAGCAAACTAATTAAAACTAAAAGAAGAGATTTGTTCCAAGATATGTTGTCTATAAGTTTCTTCAAATAGATTTTAAATTTTTTAAATAATTTGGAAAAAAATTGGATACGAACATGGGTACTTGGACTGTTTCTAAACAGTTTTTAAAAATAGTTTTTCTCCAAATTTACATCAATTTTTACCTAGTTTTTATTGTTGTTTATTAAAAACTAAGTACTAGATATTGGAGAGGGTTAAGTAGGATTTACAACGAATCCATTGGTTTAAAATTTTGTTGCACATGCATGGAGATACAAGAGGGAAAATAGAGTACTTGGAGGGGTTGTCAATCACGGGTAGGGGGTTCGGTGGTCAGTGCAGGCGATAGCAGTGGCTGCAGGGGTCGGGTAGGTCGTCGGGGTATCAGGGTAGGGGTATGATATTGAGTATATATATATATATATATATATATATATATATATAGAGAGAGAGAGAGAGAGAGAGAGAGGGATGTCGGCCAGGGGAGGGTGTCGGGTTTGAGAGGGGTAGTTTAGGTTAGAATTAGTGTTAGGGTTTAGGTTTAGTTATTATTATTATTATTATTATTATTATTATTATTATTATTATTATGCCTAGAATATTCTTAGAACCTTGTAGAAAACCACAAAATTTCCAAAAAATATCTTTGGATTTCTTTTAATCTATACTATTTAACTACTACTATTATTATTATTATATATTAATTATTATATATATTTTTTATAATTTGAGGGGTTTTACATCTGATCCAAATTATATAAATTTTGTCCTTGAAATTAAAACTAACACACGATAAGGAAAAGAGAACGTAATGCTATAGAAAAGAACAAGATAAAATAATACATTGATCTTTGAACAAATAAGGAAAGCAATTACGTATGTCATCTTCTCGCTCCCAAGTAGATTCTCATGGTGAGTAATGCTTCCATGACACATGAACTAATAGAATAGACTGATTCCTTAACACCTTTACTCGGCGATCAAGAATCTTCACATGCTGCTCATGGTATGCCAAGCTCAGTCCAATGGTGATGTCGGAGTGACCCAGAACATGACTGCTATCAGCCACATATCTTCTTAGCTTTGATATATAGAATACGTTATGCACTCCCTCAAGTGAAGGTGGGAGTGCCAGTCGATACGCAACTTCTCCAACTCGCTTTAGCACGTCAAATGGCCCAATATATCTTGGACTCAACTTGTCGCGTCCTCCGAAGCGAATAGTGCCTCTAGTTGGTGATATTTTTAAGAAAAAACGGTCGCCTTCCTTAAACTCCTAGGGATATCGATGAAGATCTGCTAATTGCTTCTGTCTGTTTTGTGCTGCTCGCAAGTGCCCTTGTGTCATCTTCACCTTCTCCATTGTGCTAACAACCAACTCTGGGCCCAAGATCTGATATTCTCCCATGCCGCTCCAACACACGGGAGACCTACACTTTCTAACATACAATGCTTCAAACGGAGCCATTTGGATGCTCATTTAATAGCTATTGTTGTAAAAAAATTCCACAAGGTGTAGGTGGTCCTCCCATAATCCTCCAAAATCCATCATACATGCTCTGAACATATCCTCCAGCATTTTAATAGTACGCTTTGACCTCCCATTTGTCCATAGATGATAGGACGTACTGAACTTCAGACGAGTCCCAAGACTCTCTTCACATTATATGTATTGGTATATGGATACGTATTTTATGCTATTTACTGTGCTTCATTGGATTTCGTGGAATCTCAAAATTCCCTCAGAATTGTAATTTTTCTCACTGACCGGATTACCGCCGGCATACCGACGAAAAATCCTTCCGGCAAATAATATTTTACTTTTAAGATATTTTTATTTAGATATTTTCGTGAATAGTGTTCGATACTTTCTATTACCCATTGATTTTTTGGTTTTGTTTTGAGCGGTCGATATCGATTTTACTCATGACTTGGATCGCTGACGTGGTGGATCAGACAGTCACGATTAAATTACCTCTTATATATATACATATTGATTTTCTTTCTCCTCTCTCTTTTCTTTCTTTCTTTCTTCACTTCTTTATCTCCTCTCCAATTTCCCGTGGAAGCTAGGAGCTTGGTCTTGAGGCCTTAGAGTGTGGTTTCTGAATCCCTCTTGGTGGTAGAGTTGAAGATTTAGGCTGGGAGCTTGGATTTAGGAAAGTACATCTTGCCAAAATACTGAACAACATTATTTTAATGCAGTTTTCTTTTTTCCTTGAGATTTTATGATTAGAATTTCATGGAGCTTGTTTTGTTAAATATGTTTCTCTAGTAATTTTTAACCTTGTGCATAATTTCAAAAATGGTTTCGGCTTGGTTTTGACTTTTCCTGCAGAAATTATGGTATTTACTCGTTATAAAACTCGGTATCGGAAACGATAGTCGGTGTGATTATCGTGAGACTTAGTTTATGTTCTACTTGAGACCCGTGCATAGTTTTTATTTTGGTAGTTTTGAGTTTTGTGGATTCCGGACAAGTTTCATTTTTTTTCGTAAATTACTTGTACGGTATTTTTCAGAATCGATTTATCAAGTCTCAAAGTTGGTGAAATCGTATATCCCCAGACTATTGGGAATTTGATCATATACAATTTTGACCTTTGAAAATCCAAATTTTGAATTAGGATGAAGTTTTTACGGCCCGAACAAGTCCCAAAAATATTTCAAGTCCGGGTTTCTGTGACCACTCGGATGATCCGACGGTGATCCGCGGCTGTCCGGCAGAAGGTCCAATTTTTGGCCCACAAACTTGCTGTGACCAATTGGATGATCCGACGGTGATCCGCTCAGTCCGACGAATGATCCGAATTGGGGCCTATTACTTACTGTGACCAATCAGATGATCCGACGGTGATCCACGGTAGTCCGATGGATGATCCAAATTATGGCCCTTTACTTCCGGTGACAGATCGGATGATCCGATGGTGATCCGAGGAGATCCGACGGATAATCCGAATGATCCTGATTTTGCCTATCTTGTCTTCTTCTGATATTTTGTTTGACTATACTTTCTTAGTTCGGTTCCATGTATAGTTTGGGACACCTACCCACTATACCCTTTTCCCGGCTCTATGTATAGTTTGGGACACCTGCCCATTATACCTTTGTCCAGACCTGCCCTGTACTTACCTGATAGTGACCCATAGTGGTGCATTCCTGACTTTTGACCTGTATATTGCTTGTTGTGGATTGTTATAACGTACGATTGTCTTGCCTATAATCGTGTGGTTGTTTTACTATATTGTCTTGCTCTTGTGCTTGTCAAATTATTGTCTTGTCTAGTTCATCCCTACGAGGAGAATCATGTCTAAGATGGATTATACACAAATCTATGCCACTTTTTAACTTATTTCGGTTAGAGTCACGCATATATGCTCAGTTACCATCTACGCCCTCATATCGGGTATCAATATGCTTGGACTGGCTATGAAATATCTCGTTCTTTACAAGGTGAATTGCACTCTGGCTATCGCAAAGCAAAGGGTACTGCTATTGCTTTAGCCCCATTTCATACAACAACTTCTTCATCTACAATAACTCTTGGCTAGTCTCCGTCATCGTAATGTACTTTGCCTCTGTCGTCGATAAGGTAACACACTTCTGCAACCGCGACTGCCACGATATCGCTCCACCAAAAAATATCTTCATATGGCCTGAAGTCGATCGTCTCATGTCTATATCTCCAGCCATATCAGCGTCGGTATACCCAACCAGCTTGGCTCGTCACCACTAAAAAGAAAGTCTCCAATCGGCAGTGCCCTGAATGTATCGTAGAATCCACCTGACCGTACTCCAATGTATACTTCGAGGATTGGAAGTCGACCTACTAACTGTGCCAACTGTATGAGCAATGTTTGGCCTCGTACACACCATATCATACATGAGACTCCCTACAGCTGAGGCTGTAGAAGCATAAAAAATGTGCATCTATGCGCCCGACATCCATGCATCCTAAAATAAAACTCAATAGATGTTGGATAACATGGACACCATGCGGCCCAGAAAAGTGACACCCATGCGGTCCAAACGAGCGTCCTGATGTGAAAAACGACCCTCTCCACATAGTTGTAAAGGGGAAGATTTGTTGGAGTGGGTGGGATTCCCAACCTATGTGAAAAATACCCGGGAGTTGAATTAAGTATTCCTAGATATAATAGGAATACCTCAATATATTTGGATTGGATATTCCTACATATAATAGGAATATGTCAATGAATTTGAATTTGGATTTAGATTGGGTATTCCTACATATAATAGGAATATGTCAATAGATTTGGATTTGGATTTGGATTGGGTATTCCTATATATAATAGGAATATGTCAATGGATTTGGATTTGGATTTGGATTGGATATTCCTACATATAATATAAATATGTCAATGGATTTGGATTTGGATTGGGTATTCCTATATATAATAGGATTGGGTATTCCTATATATAATAGGAATACTAGTTGTGGATTTGAGGCTATATATATTATGTGTCTCATAGTCCTAAAATATATCTCAAAAATATTGCAAAAGGAGGCAAGAGTGCTTTTGCAACATTGGAGAGGAGAATCCAGACTCCATACGGTCCATACGTCTCTGGCCCCATGCGTTCCAGACTCCATGCGTCCCGTGCGTCCTTGGCCACATGTGTCCATGATTCCATATTGAACAAATCTTGCTGTTACAACTGAGTGATTCTTTCCAACCAAAAGCGGTCACGTGTCCATTTGACCAAGTTGCGCCTACAACAGATGAGAACCATCTAGATATTCAGCAACAAGATGGTCAGAAATATTATCCAAATCCAAATCCATTGACATATTCCTATTATATGTTGGAATATCCAATCCAAATCTATTGAGGTATTCCATTAACATATTCCTATTATATGTTGGAATATCCAATCTATTTATAAAGGATGTAGATTGGTGAAACCGAGTATAGATGACTAATTCTAACCGGAATATGTTGTAAAAGTGGCCTAGACTAGCGAAAACGAGTATATAAATATGGTTCTAACCGAAATAAGGTATCAAATTCTCGTAGACTGGTGAAAACGAGTATAAATAAATGATTCTAACTGAAAATGGTTTAGAATGAGCGTATAAGGATGAAAACGAGTGTAGATAGGTGACCCTATCTCTGGAATATATTCAATTTCTCAACATGGCTACTAGTTATTGGAAGGGTGATGCCCTTGCATGGCTAAGAAGCCTTGAAGTTGGAAACAAAGTCATGACTGAAAAATTTCGATCTAATAAAGATCCACAAAAAGCGCTTGGAGAACTTATCGCTCTCTTGGTAGCAGATTTCACTGGAGATAAAATCTATAGTGAAATCGATTATGAAAAATTGCTCCATAAAATAAAACTATGTGATATTTGTATGCTAGAAGAATTCACTGCTAAATTTATTGGCCTTTTATATTTATCTAAAAGTGGTTAACCAAAAAGAATTTTGGTTAAAAGGATTTTTTACCAAAATACCTTATCTATGGAATAATATTATACAAAAAAGGTGTGATGAAATTCGAAATGATACTCATTCAACAGGCTTGTTATAACGATCCTGTATGAAAGCTATGGAAAAAGTTTATGAACAAGCTAAAGCACAAAAACAAATGAATAAAACAATAAAGAATTCTAAGTTGGGATATAATTGTTGTCCAAAATATGACGACGATATCAATACCCAATTTGGTTGTCCTCCTGAGTATGGTAGGATGATGATGAAAAAGAAACATAAAGCTTTCCAGAAGAAAGGAAAAACTAAATACAAAATCATGAGAAGAAAATGGAAGCCCAATTTTAGATGAAAGTTTAAATCTGCTGAAAAAGGTGCTGACAGAGATATAGAAAAAAGAAGAAATTCATAAAAAGGAAAAAATTTAGAAAATGTTGTAAGTGCTTCAAATGCAATAAGGAAGGTCATTTTACTAATGAATGCCCAACCAGCATTCAAGTAGTTACTATAAGAGATCTAGACGAATATGGTATCCATCTTGGAACCATTGATGAAATTAGTAGTGATACATCTGCCTCATCTATATATGAAGTTGAAACCAACTATTTTGATAGCTCAGAACCCGATGATCTTGAGGACAATTTTGATCATCTTAAGATTAATATGATTACAATAAATAAAACTCAAAATCAAATAAGAGTCACTTTATTAAATGATCAAGCTATTCTTCCAAAGAAAGGAGGAATATCTGCTGGATATACCTTATATGTTAATAAAAGCGTAAGACTTAGAAGATATCGTACGGCAGAAATTTTCCTTGACATTAGAATTTTTATACCCATGGGTTATTACGGCATTATCCATAATATCCCTTTACATGCTAATAAGAATATCTTTATTACTTATGGATTTATTGAGCCCGTTTCTAAAGCTAATATTTTCATAATAAAGAAAAACACTTCTTATGAAGACAGAGACTACATGTTAGAACATGGAGATCCTGTTGGATTATTAGTAATACATAAATACGAAGATCTTCCTATGATAAAAGAAGAACTACCTGAAACTGGAACAGAATCAATAGTAACTAATATCCGAGAAGGACCAAGAGAAAGTTACTATGAATTCAGAATCTATATGAAAAAAATTTCATTAGAAGAAACTTCCAATTCAACCTTCCAAATAGTGAAGGGGGACATTTGGAAATCTCAGATGAAGATTTGGAAAATCTAAAAGAATTGATCCCACACTCGGACAAGAAGGAAGCTTACAAGCCAGTTTCTCTCCAGTCTAGATTTTTAAATAAATATACATATATATTCGAAAGAATGCAGGGAAATATTGAATTAAAAGGGGATGGAGATTTTTCTTCGATACAACTTCTTGATAAAAACAAAATAGAACGATTACGTAGGAAATATCTGAAGATGAAATATCTTCATATAGGATTGATCCAGCTAAAAATTATAAGTTTATTTCGGTCAGGGATTGACACTCCCATTCTTTTGGTCTGCATGGACGAAAGAATCATAAAAAATCCTTTAAACAGTATCATTGGAGGTGCCAAATCTAACGTAGTAAATAGGTTATTTGGTATAAATATTCATCCAGATTTTTCAATAAGTCTTGATGATCAGAACATTGAAAAAACCGTTACATTATCCATCAATCTTCAATGGATTAAGCTATTACCTGGATCAAAGGTTATTGGAATACAATGGGAGCATATGATGGCCCTCAATGTTACTCCAACCTTTAAATCCATTACACATAAACAATTCGTTAGACTTTTCGAAGTTGGAATGGGTAAAACCATTCAACCTAGATTAGTAAAACTAGAACATTTAAAGATGGACAATGAGATGCAATTATTTGTTAAATACTTAAAACCAAAAATTGAAGTTCCTACTGAATATTTTATTGCTTCAGGAAATACTATATCTACCTATGTTCATGGGAAAAAGTCCAAAGAGGACTTAGGATCTAACTTTGAACAGGGATCAAGTTCTAAATTAACTAGAGCTCGGTTGACTGATAATTTTGTTAATATTGAATTGTTACCAGAAAATATTTTTGACATACAACAACGAATGAGTGTACCAGAAAATATTTTTGACATACAACAACGAATGAGTGTAAGTACTCCTCCGTTGGAAGGAAGAATACACCAAGTTCTTGAAAAAAAAAAACTTAAAGACCGACGGGATATGATCCTAAAGGTCCCCATCTCCTAGATCCGTAATAGATGAGCAAACCCACAAACAAGGGAAAAAAGGAGTGTTCGGTTCGCACCAGAAACTAGTAACAAAAATAAAAATAAATATCCTGATTGGTATATTGATCATATGAGATATGATGAAGATAACATTGCAGATGCTCACCATACGGTTCACCTAATAAAGAAATTCAAGGGAATTATTAAGGATACCCACTTGAGTAATTACAGAACAATTGTTATGAGACATCTGGATAGAACACTCCAAGTTTTGTCTAAACACATCACCAGATATCGTGGAGAACATCCAGAAGCCAACTCCATTACCACTAATCCTTGGATACATGACATTCTTAATATTGAAAGTATCCTAGACCTAGAGATTGCAAGCACATCCTTGGATCATATTGGTTTAGCTTTAGAAGTAACAAATCATCCTATTGATTTTAACACTTGGGAAAATTTCCTCACTAATGAAACCGATGATAATAGTTTACAGGATATTTTTCACAATATAAATATGATCCGTTCTATAGATTTACAATAAAAGGCACAATTACATATTTATGTTCCTTTAACCATTTGCATTCCAGACTATCAGGAATTCACAATCCATGCCCTTTTTGACACAGGGGCTGAAGTGAGTTTGCTTCAAGAATGTTTTATTCCTGAAACACTTCGCCTACAATTAGATAAAAAAGGAAAACTTAACGATTTTATGGGATGACAAGTCCAAGTAAATCATAAAGTAAAAATTTTACATATTTACTTTCCAGATATACATGGTACAACAAAATTCTATAATTTTGATTTCGTACTCCTTCCAAAGGAATTTGACAACTTGAATGTTGGTTTGAATCATGTTAAAAAAATTTGAACACATCGGCAGCTTCAGATTTTTCATGAAGTAAAAAGATCCAAGAGATACAGGTATGATCATCAATAAAGTTTATGGACCATTTTTTTCCATAAGTTGTTTGAATCCTTGAGGGGTCCTATACATCACTATGAATCATAGTGAATGGTTTGGTGGCCTTGTAAGATTGAGGAAAAAAAAAAGGTGCGATGATGTTTTGAAAGCTCACAAATTTTATATTGAAAAATAGATGGATTTTTATTCAAAAAAAGCTTTGGAAATAAATGTCTCAAATAATGAAATTTTGGATGTCCAAATTTGAAGTTCCATAACCGTATTTCATTCTCATTAAGAATCGAAATATAATTAAGGCAAGTCTTCTGAGATTGCTTATTTGAGTCATACCCATCTTTGAAGAAATAAAGACCTCCAACTTGTGTAGTATTGCAAATCATCTTCCCTATGGTCAAATCCTAGAAGTGACAATCAGAAGAAGAGAACTTAGCATGACAATTTTGATCAAGAGTTAATTTACTGACTGACAACACATTACATGATATCGTAGGAATATGAAGAACATTATGGAGTACAAATTCAGAAGAATTAAAAATTGAACCTTTTCCGACGATAACCGAGGAAGTTCCATCTGCTATCTTGATTCTTTGATTTTCTTCACAAGGACTATACGAAGAAAATAACTCAGAAGAACCGGTCATATGATCAGTTGCCCTAGAGTCGATGACCCAAGATACTTTAGACTCGACCATAAGGCATGATGACACGAGGTAATTACCTTTTTTAGCAAAAGAACAAGAAGAATTTGTGGAGTTTTGAGATTGAAGGAGTTGACAGAGTTGCTCTATTTATTCCTTTGTAAAGGGCAGCGGTCCAGAAGAAGATTCATGCCCGAATTCAGTGATGTGGGCTTGGGAATTGTCTCCTGGTGACTTCTTCTTCCAATTAGCAGGCTTCTCGTGGATCTTCCAACATGTCTACCTAGTATGCCATGGACGCTTGCAATGATCACACCAGGGTTTCTTATTGTTGGTCTCTCTCTCTCTCTCTCTCTCTCTCCCTCTCTCTCTCAGAGTTGACTCCTCTAGAGTCTAGATACAAGGGTCGAACTATCAGATCATGTTGCTTGCTTCCCAAGCATCACCTTCCGCCGCATTTCTTCTCTTTGAACTTCTGAGAAGACTTCTCGTATAGAGGTCAGTGGCGTTCTTCCAACAATCCGGCCGCATACTTCTCCAAATCTTGGTTAAGACCAGCAAGAAAAACATAGATTATCATTCTCTTCGCGTTTCTTGTGGCAAAATCTATCAGCAGAGCAATCCCAGTCATCCTCATAGCAAAGATCCAACTCCTGCCACAATGTAACAATTTCATTATAGAATGTGGTAACATCACGATCTCCCTTCTTGTATTTCCACAGCTTTGTTTTAAGTTTGAAAATTTGTGAAGAATTTTTGACATCTGAGTACATCTTGCGTACTGCCCCCCATATATCCTTGGTTGTAGGTAAGAACATGTGGGGTTTTGCAATGACAGATTCCATAGATTTATAAGCCAAGTTGTGACTAAGGAATTCTTTGATCTCCATGTCGCCATCTTTGGATTACCCACCTGTGCTTTGGCGACAGGACAAGTTTCCCTCTACCATCAATGGCCAGCTTTACAGATTGGGCCCATTCTTGGTAGTTATGGCCAGTTTGTGACTCGTCAATTGGAAAAAAGAGGATACGCCAAAAGAATCATCGCCGCTGCTGTGAATAATACTCCTTGTCGAAGGAGCCAGAATGCTGGGCTGGGTTGTGTCAGTAGTGCCTTTGCCTTTAGTCGAACTGGAATCAGCGCCTGTTTTGACCCCTGGCGCCGAGCGTGTTGTTGACTGGCCAGTCATCGCCCGCCGATAGTCCATCTAGATTAATGGCTTTGATACCATGTGGAAAAAAATAGTAGGACAAAAATATTTTTTATTATTCTGTTGTAAATCTCCAATAAAAAATTAAAATATAAATATGAACAATACAATCAATTATGTCCATAATCTTTCTCTTTTAATAAAGGAGAATCATAGTTGAATCAATCAATAATAAAAACATGTTAATTATCAAATAAGGAAATAAATGTTGGAAACGAAAGTGCGGAAACCGTTTTCCAAACCAGAGAGTACCTGCGAGAGAACCGAGCAAAATGCACAAACCAAAAACGCCAAACACAAATCGCAGACACAGAGATTTTTGATGTAGAAAACCCTTGCGGGAAAAATTACGGGACGATGGGAGTCCAACCCTGAAAAGCCTCCACTAATGGAATAAGAAATACACCGACTCCTTACAAACTTCTCACCGATCCAAACAGATTACCACAACTCTTTTGGAACAGAAAATAGATTATAACCACGAAGAAGAAAGACAACGAGAAAAATTCAAAACTGATCTCCTTCTTCGAAACAGCCTCCAATCCTTCTTTCTCCTCTCCAATGTTGCAATAGCACTCTTGCCTCCTTTTCTCTCCTTATTGCTATTTTTTTTTAGAGAGAGATATATATTTTAGGGCCAGGAGACATCTATATATAGCCTTAAACCCACAACTAGCATTCCTATTATAGATAGAAATATCCTATCCAAATCCAAATCCAAATCCAAATCCATTGACATATTCCTATTATATGTAGGAATATCCAATCCAAATCCATTGAGATATTCCTATTACATTTAGGAATATGCAATCCAAATAAATTGAGGTATTCCTATTATATGTAGAAAGACTCAATCCTACTTCGGGGTATTTTCCACATAGGTTGGGAACTCCACCCACTCCAATAAATCTCTTCCTTCACAACTATGTGGGCGGGGTCGTCATCCCGACGATCCTCCTACAGTACTCAAACTTTTTCCTTGGTAGAACCTTTATGAACATATCTACTCCGTTGTCATCTGTATGAACCTTCTCAAGCGCCGATTACTTCTTGTCGACCATATCCCGTATCCAATGATACCGGGTATCAATATTCTTGGACCGGCTATGAAATGTCTAGTTTTTCACAAGGTGAATAGCACTCTGACTATCGCAAAGCAAAGGATACTGCTCCTGCTTTAGCCCAATTTTTTGCAGCAGCTTCTTCATCCACAGCAACTCCTTGCAAGCCTCCGTCGCCGTAATATATTCTGCCTCTGTCGTCGACAAGGCAACACACTTTTGTAAATGCGACTGCCACGATACTGCTCCACCAGCAAACATTATCACATAGCCCGAAGTCGATCGCCTCTTCTCTACATCTCCAGCCATATCAGTGTCGGTATATCCAACCAGCTTCGGCTTGTCACCACCAAATAAAAGTCTCCAATCGGCAGTACCCTGAAGATATCGTAGAATCTACTTGACCCCACTCCAATATACCTTTCCAAGATTGGAAGTGTACCTGCTAACTGTGCCGACTGCGTGAGCAATGTCTGGTCTCGTACATACCATAATATACATAAGACTCCCCACGGCTGAGGCATATGGTACTCGCTCCATATCTCCATTCTCGTCCTCGGTAGATGGATACTGCACCTTAATAAACTTAAAGTGAGCCGCAAGGGGGTTACTCACTTTCTTCGACCCGTCCATCCCGAAATGCTGAAGTACCCGGTGAATGTACTTCTTTTGGAATAAGTGTAGAAGCTTGGACTCTCTCTCTCTCTCTCTCTCTCTCTCTCTCTCTCTCGGCTGATCTCCATTCCAAGAATAGTCTTTGGTGTGTCCAAATCCTTCATAGAGAAGGTCGCGCCCAGTTGACGCTTCAACTCTACTATCCTTGTGGCATTCCGACCCACCAACAACATGTCATAAACATAAAACAATAAAATAATGAAATCATCCTCGACGAAGTACCTCACAAAAATATAATAATCCGACATCTCTGTGCATAGCCATGCTCCTCCATAAATGAATCGAACTTCTTGTACCACTGCCTCGGACCCTGTTTCAGACCATACAAGCTCTTCCTCAATCGGCAGATCAAATGTGAGTAGCCGTTCTCACAGAATCCCTCTGGCTGCTCTATGTACAACTCCTCCTCAAGATCACCATAGAGGAATGTCGTCTTCATGTCCATTTGTTCGACCTCCAAGTCCAAACTGGCTGCCAATGCTAGCACCACCCGTATAGACGACTGCTTGACTACTAGCAAAAAGATCTTATCATAATCTATGCCTTTCTGCTGACCGTAGCATTTAACTACCAGCCTTGCTTTGTATCGAGGGCGAGTAGCATCATCTGTCTGCTTCAAAGCCTTCTTGTCCTTTGGCAACCGCACCAGATCATAAGTAGAGTTGGCCTCCAAGGAACTCATCTCCTCCTCATGGCCTCCATCCACTCCTGTCTGTGTTCGTCTTCCATAGTCTCTGCAAAACTTTCGGGTTCTCCCCCGTCAGTCAGTAGCACATACTCACCCGGTGAGTACCTCGTAGATGGTCGACGCTCTCTATCGCTCCTCCTCAACGGAACCACTGGTGCTGGCTGTATATCTACAGTCTTCTTCCCTCCAGGAACTACGTCATCGGCATTCTCATCCTCATGAGGGTCACCCTGACCACTATCAACAGGCTGATGATCAAGGTTGGGAGCAACTCCATGTACTGGCTCCCCCATAACTGGATCCTCTGCGATATCCTCTGAAAACTGCTCGAAGCGAAATGACTCTAACTCAGGCAATTCCTTAGCCTCAGAAGGTATCTTAGAATCCTGAGTGTTGGTCATGGTCTGGTCCTCAACGAATACCACGTACCTGCTTTTGTAGAGCTTTCTTTCCTCTAGATCGTAGAGTCTATAGCCAAACTCATCCCGACCGTAGCCGACAAAGACGTACCATCTCGTCTTTGACTCAAGTTTGGATCTCTCGTCCTTCGGTACATGCACGAAGGTCTTACAACCAAACACTCGCATGTGATTGTATGATGGCACTTTGTCGTACTATACTTTGTCAGGCACATCACCATGCAAAGGAGCACTAGGAGATAATTTAATAACATATGCACCTGTGTAAAGTGCCTCACCCCAATAGCTGCCTGACAAGTTTTCTTCTGACAGTAAATACTACACCCTCTCCATTAGCGTCATGTTCATCCGCTCCGCTACACCTTTGAGCTGCGGTATCTTTGGTGGAGTCTTCTGGTGTCGTATCCCTTGCTCTCTGCAATAAGCATCAAAGAGACCGATATACTCGTCGCCATTGTCCGACTGAACACAAAGCAGCTTCTTGTTCGTCTTCCTTTCAATAGAGGCCTGGAACTCCTTGAAAGTGGGCAGCACCTGATCCTTGATCTTTAAGGTATAGATCCAAACCTTTTTGGAACAGTCATCAATAAATGTTACAAAATAAGAAGCACCACCAATGTATTTTACCTTTATAGGACCGCAGACATCCGAGTGAATCAACTCGAGCAATGTCGGCTTCCTTGAACTTGGGTGACTTTGGAAAGACACCATATTTTGCTTCCCTGCCAAACATTGGGTGCACTTATCCAACTTTGTAGACTTTAGCCCTGGAATCATCTTTCTATTTACCAAGTAGCTCATCCCCTTCTGGCTGGTATGGCTGAGCCGCTTGTGCCACAACTCAGTAGACGCATCAGTAGCTGCATTAACCTCATGCGCCCCCTATGCGCTCCCTTCCATATAGTAGAGTCTGGACCTCTTGCTTTCTTTGGTAATCACCATCGAACCTCTGGAAAGCTTCCACTGATTGTTTTCGAAGAGACTGAAGAGACCCTCGTTATCCAACCTTCCAACCGACACCAGGTTGAAACGGATATCAGGGACATGACAGACATCTTTGAGAATAAGAACTGCACGTCTTTGTCCTCAAATGCACATCTCCAATGGCAACCGCCTTCGACACATCTCCATTGTCCATCTTCAACACTCCACAGTCGCCTGTTGTGTATGTAGCAAATAGTTCCCTGTTGTGAGATACGTGCGCTGAAGCACCTGAGTCCACCAGCCAAGAGTTGTCATCGCAGGCGAGGTTCATAACTACCTCATCACCTATAATGATTACATCGCCTCCATGTGTCGAGGCCCCCGGTGTAGTGTTCTCACTTTGCTTTCCCTTGTCGCCCTTTTTCTCTCTTCCAAGCAAAACAGTTCCACTTGATGTGGCCCTTCTTGCCACAATGGTAAAACTTTGAGTCCTCGTACCGACCCTTGGACCTTCTCCTGCTTTTGTCTCTGCCACCGCCTTGCTTTTACCCCTTCTGAGCCTCTCTGAAACAAGCGCCTCTGAGTGGGATGTAGATGAAGTGCCCTGAGAACGTCTCTGCATCTCTTCATTCAGTACCCCGCTCTTGGCAAACTCCAGACTGGCCACGTCTTCCAGAGCAGAAGCGATCATAGACACTCGTATGGTCTCCCACGAGTCTGGCAATGAACACAGCAGCCATAGTCCCTGAACCTCATCGTCGAACTTGACTCTCATCGAGGATAGCTGGTCAACCATGCCCTGGAACTCACTCAAGTGATCCGTAATAGACGCCCCATCTTTGTACCGCAGACCCATCATTATCCGGATCATGAACAATTTATTTACTCCAGTCTTCTTTGCATACAAAGATTCCAGCTTATCCCACAGGGTCCTCACGTGCTCAATACTGGCAACGTGGTTGCACACGTTCTCGTCAACGAACTGCCTGATGTACCCACACACCTGTGTATGCTTGAAATTCCAGTCCTCTTCGGATTTGTCACTGGGCCTCTCGGAAGCAAATACCGGCAGATGCAGTTTCTTGACAAATAGCAGATCCTTCATCTTGCTCCTCCAGTAATGATAGTTGGTACCGTTCAGGTTTAGCATGCGCACCGGCTTCGCGTCCATCTCTCCTCCCTGGTTTGTCTGTCAACTCTTGACACTCTTTTGAAATTCCAGAACCTGGCTTTGATACCACTTCATTGGAAACGAAAGTGCGGAAACAGTTCCCCAAACCACAGAGTACCTGCAAGAGAACCGAGCAAAATGCATAAACCAAAAATACCACAAATCGCAGACACAGAGATTTTTGACGTGGAAAACCCTTGCAGGAAAAACCACGGGACGATCAGAGTCCAACCCTGAAAGCATCCACTAATGGAGTAAGAAATACACCAGCTCCTTACAAACTTCTCACAGATCCAAACGGATCACCACAACTCTTTTGGAACAGAAAATAAATTATAACCACGAAGAAGAAAGACAACGAGAAATATCTGAAACTGATATCCTTCTTCGAAACGGCTTTAATCATTCTTTCTCCTCTCCAATGTTGCAATGGCACTCTTGCATCATTTTCTCTCCTTGTTGTTATTTTTTTTTTTTAGAGAGAGAGATATATTTTAGGTACAGGAGACACATATATATATCCTCAAACCCACAACTAGCATTGATATTATAGATAGGAATATACAATCTAAATCCAAATCCAAATCCATTGACATATTCCTATTATATTTAGGAATATTCAATCCAAATTCATTAAGATATTCCTATTATATTTAGGAATATCCAATCCAAATAAATTGAAGTATTCCTATTATATGTAGAAATACTCGATATTTTTGGAAACCCCACCGACTCCAACAATAAACACAGCTAGACATTCCTATTATTCTGACAAGTTCCTATTTTCTAGACTTTCTATTAGGAAATATATTTAATGTTTTATTGTTCCCTATTTGAAGGAATTTTATTTTTCCTTTCATTTGTCTTTAAATAAATCTGTAATTCTCTCATTGGAGAAATATACGAATAAGAGAAGAATTCACCCATGCTTTATTTTTCCCTTACATGCTCAGTTTCAGTTGCCTTGATGAAGGGAAAGTTCCTATGACCAAGCATTGACGACGTTAGTACTTACTGCTGTTGTGTTTAATTGGTTCCATGCTATTCCAAGAAAGGTTTTGTTCTTTATGAACAGTTAAACCCTTTTAGGAAGTGTCTTTTAGTCAATTTTTCTTTTCAAATTCCTTAATGAAGAATAGTATGAGCATACATCAGTTATGACAGTTTCTTGGAACATGATCATCATTTTTTTGTGGTACGGAGGAAAACTACAATTGACAATATGACTAATGGTTGTATCAGTGTTATACCTCCGTAGAGTAATCCATGGCTTGTGGCGCCAATTGTACTGACTATGCTCCTTCTATACTAATTTTGTATGTTGAACCTCTCTCCCTGCTTTTCTCGGTAAGTCATTTGTTGCCTACACTAGTATCTGAGCAATAAAGTTTCGAGTCGTGAATTTATATTAATCAGTTCAATCTTACAATTTATTCAATGACAGGTGACCCCGCTAACTTGGGCTGACTGGGCCGTTGTACTATATCTATCTTTTCCAGTTAGTTCTCTTTCCTTTACTAGGACTATGCTATAACTACAACCAAATGTCTACAACCCTCTTACAACCGTCACGTGGTCCACGTGGCATCTACGTGATGGCCGTCCATTGGAGAAGAGGAAAGAGGTGGGACCCGGTGGCTGTCCGGGTGACCGTCACATGACAGAAATGTCACGTAACAGTCGTTCATTGAAGGAAGAGGTGGAACCGGATGTGACTCACGTAGCATGGAGAGAGAGGGTTGTAAGAAGATTGTAAGCATTTGATAGTAAACTTAGCATTATTGCCCTTTACTATGACATAATATTTTTTTAATATTGTATGTTGTACATGTACGGCAGAAAATGTGGGACCTGGAACTTGAAACATAAAATTCAGAGCTGCAATCATGATTTAGTGCAGTTGAATCTCTATGAAATAGTGATACTATCTTTACTCTAGTAACATGTGCATCTACCCAAAATGAACAGTTACAAATGAAGGAATCATTGAATTCATGTCATTGAACACTTAAATCAACACTTAAAAAGGCACTGGAAATGGTTATTCTTTATCTAATCATGTTAATGCTGGCATGAAACAAAAGTAGCTGTTTCTACTCCTTATACTTGAAGGTCCATGCTGCTGTCACCTAAAGAAGGCAGGCATTGTTGGTAACGTGGTGTGATCTGAATCGAAGTTGGTCCATGAGGTATGATATTGGACTGGATCCATATGTCTTTAAAAAAAAAAGATTTTATGTAAGGTCTAAACCAATCTCAATTATCTACACCTCATGATCCCACCTCCTATCCGATGTGGGACTAAATTACCAACTTCATTGTCACTCTCCTTTGAGCGCTCAACAGGAAACGAGATACAATCTAACAATCTCCACCTTAACTCGTTTCTGCAAGCCGAACAACCTTAGCACACCCCGACTACCTTTGCTCGTTCCCACTAGCCGAGCACCCTTAGCACACCCCTCGTTCCTACTAACCGAACAACCTTAGCACAATCTGGCTACCTTTGTTCGTTCCCGCTAATCGAGCACCCAGAAGATCCAACATATTGTCATCTCGATCCATTCGACCACAGAATCAAACCTGACACGTTCATCCACACCACTATTGTGTGCCAACCACAACGTCTTGCTCCACCTTGGACTCGTCAGATCCACCTTTAAAGACAATTCGTGTAATTGATGCTCCTACTCCACCTTGATAAGAGTCCGTATAATCTATGAACGTTCAGCACCATCTGTCTCGAACCAATTATAGCTGCTCAAACCAGCCCCGTAACCTTGGGCTCTGATACCACGTGTTGGGCGCGTCACAGAAGCGTTTGCCAACCCACCTGAGATAACCAACCAATCTACAAACACTAAGCACAGATGAAGACAAGCATATGGCGGTGACTATGTCACTTGAATAAATCTCAACCTTTATAACTCGGATGAAATTACATGATTGTAAAAAACTAATGTTTAAACACTTTGCCCTAATAGGTTTAACCCCTCACCACACTCAAGAAGGAACGATAAAGATTACAATTGAAATGACTCACCAACCCGTAGCAATTTTTCTAACCGAAGTTGATGATTCCTCGATTAGATCTTTTCTTCCTTTTGTCTTGTATAGAGAAGAACCCTAAGAGCAAAGCAGGGTCTTTCTCTTAGATTTTCTTGTGGACAAACACCTCGAATCTCCACCTTTGTGCATGATTTGTGCCTCCACCCTCCTCCTATATTTATAGGATGAGAAATCATATTTTAGGTCATAATAGGATTTCCTAAATAGGAAACCCTAAAATAAGAATACTATTACACCTAAAATAGTCCAACACCAATTATGAATGTCTAAATATTGTCAGATTAAATATTTGATACAAATTTAAAATCTAATAAAATCTTTCATTTAATGTAGAAATTTAAATTATATCAAATCAAATCTTTGACCATAATTAGGCTCCAAAATTTACCAAATCCAGACTGGACTCCAACAATCTCCCCCTCCAGTCTGATGAGAGGGTGTTGACCCCATGGCTCCTCAACTGGACTCTATGCCTATCGCCCCGCGACAGAGTTTTTGCTTCTCCATGCCACCGATCACCGATCTTCCGAGCTGCCTTGCATCTTTTGTCGTCTCCAGCTCCTCGACCGTCATGTCGATGCTAGCTGCCATATGTAGCACCTCTTGCACCACTGGGATCCTGTTGATATCGATGATACGGCCAAGAGCAAAGTCCCTGAGGATCAGCCTCATCATGAGTCTTGGTTATCTGTCCTCGACTTTCGTCTTCCACCGAAACGTGTTAACGTTCCGACAAGCTTCTTCACCCTTAGCTGGCCCAACCAAGCGGACAGTGCGATTCTCCCTAGATTCGAACTCCTAAATCCCCACATTCGTGTCCAAACCTGAAGCTCCCCCATACGCATGCGTCCTCGAGCAGAACATCACGCATTGTGCATGTCGTCGATGACCCACAGCTCTCCTTGGACTGTGTGAATGATGATGCTCCCGTCTCAGATTGAGTTTGCTACAAACCTTGATCTCCTCCCTGTCCTCGAACCACTGAAACCAATATCGCTCCGTGAAGCTTTGGCAAACCATCCATCACCAAAACCGGATCAGAGAAGCAACCCCCACCTGGAGACCGACCAGCTGTCATGGGACCGACAGACTGATCCTCAATCTTTGACTTATCACCATTCGTCGCTTTGTCTCAACGAATCGAATCCTCCGTAATCCTCAAAGTATCCTGAAGCCCTTCCAAGACAAGTTCTCCGCGATCCACCTCATGTCGAATACACCTTGAGCCTCCATCCGGTGTCTGTAGCCTGCATGTACACCTCAGCGGCGTGAGCCTGTACTTGTCACAACACAAATCTCCTCGAGCCACCTATTTGGAACACTTCGTAAGCATCCATTCTTTGTCCTGAAACAAACTACGATAGCCATCATCTGCCATCCTCCCCACCGAAACCAAGTGGTAGTGCAAACTCGTTACATGTCGCACACCCTTGAGAACGAGCTTCTCACCAAGCTCCATTGTCAAGTGCACATCATCGATGCCTATAACTGCAGATGTCCCCTTGTATCCATCTTCATACGTCCAAATCTGTCATCGCGGTATGACGTGAAGATCCTCCTATATAATGTGGCGTGATACGACGCCCCCGTATCCATGACCCAATCGTCATCATAACACATGCCACAAGGTTCCTCTACATCGGTTGTTGCGAGATGAGATCTCTCATAGCCGTGAGGTCCTCCTGATCATCCTTGCCTTTGGCATTCTCAGCTTTGAGCTTCATACAGTTTCTCTTGATATTACCTCTTTCGCTACAGTGATAGCAGCCCTCCATGCGGTCAACAGTCGCAACATTCCAAAAACTCCCTCCTGTCCTCGCATGTGACTTAGTCTTTCCTTCCCGTAGAAAGCCACAAGAGCGGACTCCTACGAAGATTCCACTTGCTTATGACGGACCTCCTCATTCAACAAGCTTCTTTTGACTGCCTCCATCGTGACACTCCATCCAGAATGGAGTTGCTCACCGATACCACAAATGTCTTCCAGCTTTCCGGTAGAGAAATCAAAATCAGAAGAGCCTGAAGATCATCCTTAATCGCCATCTTCATCGCAGACAGTAGATTGATGATGCCCTGAACCTAATTCAGATATTGTGCCACCGGTGCACCCTCCGTGTACTTTGAGTTGACGAGTTGGCGAATTAGCACTACTAGAATAAGCGGTATTAGCGACGATTTTTAGCGACTCCATGTAAAAACGTCGCTAATTTAGCGACTCCATGTAAAAATGTCGCTAGACGTCGCTAATTGGCGACATTTAGCGACGTTTAGCGACTTTTATTCAGTTTTTAAAAGATTAGTCACTATAAGTTTAATTTAGGTCGCTAAACGTCGCTAATATATTTTATTTAGCGACGTTTAGCGACGTTTTTAGCGACGTATATTTTTGGACATTTTAGCGACGTCATTAGCGACGTTTAAGATGTCGCTAAATTAGCGACGTTATTATTGGCGTCGCTAAAACGTCGCTAAATTCTAAATTAGCGACGTTATTATTGGCGTCGCTAATTTCGTCGCTAAATTCTAAATTAGCGACGTCATTATTGGCGTCGCTAAAACGTCGCTAAATTTTTAACTTAGGGCTGATTGCCCCCATTTCCTTCGAACTCTCCCTCTCCCTCTCCCAAATTTTAAACCCTCTCTCGATATCTCCCGCTCCGGCTCCGGCTCCTCCTTCCTCCCTCCGGCGACCCCCCTCGGCCGCGTCCTCCCCCTCCGGCTCCCCTCCTTCCTCCCTCCGGCGACCCCCCTCCAGCCGCATCCTCCCCCCTTCGGCCGCGTCCTCCCTCCTCCGGCCGCGTCCTCCCCCCACCTCCTCCTCTAGGTAAACCCTAACTCTCTCTCTCTCTCTCTCTCTCTCTCTCACACACACACACACACACACATGACACACATGGCACTAACACTGACACGACACACACGTTACAGACACTGACACAGACACGACACATACACTGATACGACACACATACACGTGACCTAGGGTTAAGGTTAGGGTTAGGGTTAGGGTTAGGGTTCGCCATTGATGATCGAAAAGGGTTCGCCATTGTTTTCCAGTCATGTCAACACACACACGTGACACAGATTCCTCCCTCACTGGATCCATGGGTTCGCCATTGATGATCGAAAGTTTTTGTGGTGATCCACGAGAAAATCCCTTGCAGCTCCTTCTCGGATCCTCTGTGTACTCTTTCAAAGTTTGTACCCAAGCTTCGCCATGGATTGGAACTCGAATCGGTGGAGATTTATGGAGAGATCCATGGCAACTCATGCTTGGATCTTCGGCTGCCTCCATGATTGGATCTATATGCTGCTCTGATACCATTTGATACGTTCCCAAATATGGATGACCTAAATCTAAAACATATCTAACCGCATTTGACATTGTAGAATGAAACATATCCAGAAATCAACAGTCTACTTCAGAATTTTTTGAAATGAAGAACTTTTATGATATATTACATGTTTGGGCATACATATTGTGTTGACATGACTGGGAAACATGTGATTTTGGTAAATATTCAATGGCTGCATAACTTGAGGCAATCCTCAATTACAATATTTTGTTCCATTTTTAATTTATGTGCAATCTATGTTACCAAAACAGTCGTGGTTATGCGAAGGTATGAATCAAACATGGGACAGTAGCAATTTTAGCAAAGCTTAGGACATATGTGCCTTTTCAAAAGGTTGAAACATGCATTAGTATATTATAAGTTTGGGGTGGGGGTGGGGGTGGGGGTGGGGGGTGTAAATTAAAATTTAAGGGGACATTGAGGAGTGAGCTTGAGATCGCTTGTTTAAAACCGTGTTCACTTACTAATCGACTACAAATTAGTTGTGAATTTCTCATAAAATATTTAGTATATAATATAATACATATATCTATATAATAGGAAATAGAAAGCTCAGCGGAGCGGCTCCCCACCCCCACCCCACCCACCCCCAATCCCAACACACACACACTACGCCGACGGTGGGCCAGGGTCACTCCTTGGTTTCATAAATTAAGAATTATTTGCATTAATTTGTTCGGTAAAAAAGAATACAAAATAAAAATAAAAATGCACCTATAATTCGTATCTTTCAAGCATCAACTCAGCTACAGACTGGGTCTTGCAACTTGCTGATTTATATGAATAACATCCTTCTCAAATCTCTTCATCCTGAAGAATGATTGATTATGCAGCGAAATGTTGATTCCATATCTGTGAGCCAGCTATCTAGTGAACTTAAGAGGCATAGTTGTTATGCTTGTGTGTGTAAATGTTGATTCCATATATGTAGTACCTGTTGCTATAGTTGTAACTTATTAAGTCATTATCATGTCTTTCAAGAAAAAAGCTTACGCCTACAGGTGTATACTGAAGTAGGCTCTGGTGACGTCTTAAATAAAATGCTTATTGTTTGTGCATCAGAATTCTTGATGATATTCCTCTGCCATATATATATAGAATATTTTCAGTAAATTATGTTATAATATTTGTTGTTGTCCTTGTTTTGTAGATTTCTTCAAAGATCTCTCTCTCCTTCTGATAAGAGAAGAGAGGAGTACTACATATTCAACACATTCTTTTACAGTAAACTTGAAGAAGCTGTGACTTACAAGGTATGTTGCTTCATACAAAAATGGGTAGCACGATGTTGTCTTGTGGATTACTGGTAGTCATGTTAATAGTTTATCTTGCGGTCGAAAGATTGATAATACTTATTTGCAAAAAGTGATATCGTAATTTGAAGCATATTTTGTTCTTTAGTTTGGTATAAATGAGTACTATGAAGATCTATGTACACCCTGTAGTGATCTTGAGTACACATAGTTTCCTGATTATCGCCTTTATCCAATAAAGGGCGTCTAGTAATTGTCAATTTTAACTTACGGCAGAGGGTGGACCTACTAAACTTTTTTAATTCTTTATCCACATAGGTTTAAGGATAGTGAGATACTAAGTAATGTTGATTATCATTGAACATGTCACGCCCCAATCTCCTGCAAGCTCAATAGTCCCCGCTGAACGTAAAATCACCACGTTGCAGCTCTCCCGCGGGACAATCGTTCTAATCGAGACGTGATGCCGTACGATCCTGGAGTTGCGCTCGTACAAGGCGATGTTGTCAAACACCAAATGTTATCATTGAATCAACCAAGTTGTAGCGAAAGTCAAGTATTGTGTACCAAGCACACATCAGAGTAATACTCAGCGAAGCTCACGATAGGGTCCAAATAAAATGCCCCGAAGGCAATGCCACAAAGGCGATGCCACGGAGACGATGAAATGCTCTTGCTCTTTTCTCTAGCCCACAAAGGTACTTACAGTTCATACATCTTGTCCCGTATATCCAAGCAGCGCCACTACGCCTGTGTACCTGAAATAATACCCACAAACGTGGGTCAGTACACAACCGTACTGGTGAGCGGGGTAACCCACTCGCCTAAACCGACACTAAGTAAAATAGTGAATGCAAACAGTTATATGGTGATCTTTCTAGTTTGAATCCTAGATTCGTTTCATGGCATATGGATGACATGTTAAGGAAAGCTGTAAAGCAGTTTAAGCATGCAAGCATTCAACTCAAACCAAACGACAAGCAGTTTTATATATCCGACCCGTCTAACTCAATGCCATCGCTTGCACGATAACATATCGAACCAACAGTCTCGTCTCAATATCCATCCTCAACCAAAGTTTATATCCCAATATCGAGTGCACACTCTTGCCGAGGCAAGGTGGCCGCGCCTACACGAAAGCCAAACCAACAAAAGAAAAGCAAGCCAACTCTTATCTATATGAAGTCACTGGCAAAGCCATAAAGGACAAAATCCAAGCATTAACGGTGCGCCCTATCAGCCCGGGTAGCAAGCCCCGCTGGAGGTCCCGCAATGCATCGTGACTAGCACGAATCAATATTTCCTTCCGGATCGATACGGTCCCAGTGCCCCGGGAAGCCGTTTCGAGGAAATGTCAAACCATGTGTATACAGGTTGTCCGTGACATGCAGAAAGTAGGTATGACGAGAGGATCGAACATTCTCGCCCCACCAAGCGATCCTAGACTCGTTCAACCGAATATCCAACCGAAGCATCCATAACCATTCTTTCAACATATCCCCAAGGATTCCAAATCCAGACCTTAATATATATATCCCAAGGCACCAAAGTACCCATATGCACAATCTCTCAAGTTGTGCCCAAGTTATGCCTACTTTTTATATTACCGCTTCCCAACACAGTGTTTCACATTGGGTGCAACACCCCACATTCCGAATAATCCCGTGGCACAATGCCCCAACAGTGGCACAATACCCTCGCATATGCAGTTGTTCGGTTTCGAACCACAACTGCTCGCTTTGCAAGACAAAGCGACCCAGTGATACTCGTGCAAGGATGCACGCTCGCTCGCCCGAATTCCCAATATTCCCGATTGCCTCATTGTATCATTCCAACTTGTATAATTCCAACCGTCCAAGCATAATCCCAATTATCCAACCGACTACCTCAAATGCATAATCTAGTTATCGTTCCAACTATCCAACGCGTAAATCATTTCAAGCCACAATCCTATCAAAGCCAACGACGTACACTCTATGCACGTCTCAGTGTAGTGTTTCCGAATGTTTCAGCCCAAGTGTTCAAGCCTTTACGTGTTTTCCATATTATTAGGCATGAAGGAGTAGAGGAGAAGGGAAAGAGCCCACTCACAATGTTTGATCCCATTAGGCATCATGTCCTGCCGATACGGCCAATCCCTTGAACCCGTGGTCCGATGCAAGCGCGATCTACTCAACTGGTATGACTGTCACGACCCGCACCCGGAAATTCGGGCACGAGTGCGTGGGTACGTCCAGCCTATGCCGTAGAGTCGGCGGTAGTACGTTGTCTAGGTCAATCCATATTTACTAACTAGCTCATTCACAAATAACATAGGCAAGATAATAATGAGAATGAAACTTAAGATTGCAACTGAAAATAAATGTGACAATAGATTCAAATGTTTTAGTAAAGGAATTCAATATTGAAATCGGGGACAAACCAGATAAATAAGATGAGAATATAAATGAAAGATAGCTACTACTAGCTACTCAGCAGCAGGGGTCTCCTGGGTGGGTTCTGGCTCCTCATAGGTATCATCAGTCCCCTCATAGGGACCATAATAAGTAGGGGCAAGATCCTCATCATCGCCTAAATCAACAGATCCAGTCAGGAAAGGAGCAAAGTACACAGTGCACCACAAGATTAAACTAAATATTTTATGACAATTAAATATTGATATCATGTTGAGAAACAGCATAACAGAACATTATTATCTCAGAGTTAAACTGTAAACAGGAATATGAGAAACAAAACTAAATGAAACAGGAAATGGAACTACAATAGCCAGCAAGAAATATAACATGAACAGGAACTATATGTGTGGACTTGTGTTTGTTTTAGAATACATAGTTGGCATGTAGGGGTTTATAAGGCTAATCCGGCCGTCATGAACGGCTATTAAACAGGGGAAATCGAGATCCGGCTGAGGTACAGTCGTGTACCAACAGCTATTAAATATGACAAGAGGAAGGGTAAACTACATGCCTTCTAGGTATTCTCCCACCCGACATGAAAAACAAGACAGGAACTACCAATATTCAAGACATGAATTTCAACATTTCTAACACTAGGTGTAAACATCAAGGGTACATGTATGGCAGGGAATTAATTATCACAATATATAAAGATTAACTTGAAGTACAGGTACTTGCCTGTTGTTTGGATCTGATTAATTTGGTTCTTGGGAGAAAAGTCCAGAGATGAGTCCAAAGGCTGAAATAGACATTACCATCATGCTCAGAAGATGTCAAATAGCTAAAAACGCCTGTCCTTGGGTCCAAATTGGAGACAAGGGCAAAAACGGCAGTTTCGGGTCAAAACGGGGTATGAGGCGGAGGAGGAGAAGAAGGGGGAGGGATTTATAGGAGTTGTCGGGGCGGTTCGTGGCCGGAGAAGGCGGCCGAAGGGAGAACGTGGCCTCCTCCGGCGGAGGCGACTGAAAAACCGGTCGTGGCCGAGGGATCCGGCCGCCCGGTCAATCGTGGGGAGGGGAAACTGTTCACCGGGTCGGGGCTGTTCGCGGGTCGGATCCGGGCAGACCCGCCCGACCCGCAAGGGAGACGGGTTGGGCTGGGTGCCGGGCTCGGCCCACTGGGCCGGGCCGGGCCCAAAGGAAAAGAAGAAAAAAAAAAGGAAAATAAATAATAAGAAAAAAATAATAATAATAAATAATTAATTAATTTAAATAATTAATTAAATAGTTATTAGGTATTTAAAAATATGTCTGAGGCCCAGAAAAATTTCCCTAAGTCCAATTTTTCATTTTACACCCAAAAATATTATTTTCATGATATTTTAATATTATTTATTGCCAATTAAAAGTCATTTATTAATTGAAAACCTTGATTTTAATTACAGAAAATTCCCAGAAAATTCCAGAAAATTGGGAAAAATCCAAGATTTAATAATTTGAAAATTCGGGGGTTTACAACCTACCCAACTTACAAAAATTTCGTCCTCAAAATTTAAGAATAACAAGGCACGAAAGGAAAGGCCAAAAAAAATAAAATATACCTCAGGGTTCAAAAAGATAGGGGTATCGCTCTCTAATCTCGTCTTCTCGCTCCCAGGTGGATTCGCCGGGAGAATGGTGCTTCCAAGCTACGCGAACCAGGGAGATAACCTGGTTCCGTAGGACTTTCTCTGAGCGATCCAGTATCTCCACGGGTTGCTCTTGGTAAGTCAAACTTGGGCCTACTTCGAGCTCTGAGTGATCTACAATGTGACTGGGGTCTGACACGTACTTCCTCAGCTGCGACACGTGGAAGACGTTATGTACTCCATCCAGAGAGGGTGGCAACGCCAGTCGGTATGCCACTTCTCCGATTTTCTCCTGAATGCTAAAAGGTCCAATAAATCTTGGGCTGAGTTTTTCACTCCTTCCGAACCTAATGGTGCCACGTGTCGGGGAAATCTTTAAGAATACCAGCTCTCCAACCTTTAATAAAGTCACAATCAAGTCTTAGTTCCATAAGCAAAATGTTTAAATTGACTTGAATTTCATAAATTTAATTACCTCAAATTCCAAGGGCCTTCGGTGGCTATTTGCCCAGTGTCGTTGCCTGTCTTGAGCCACTCGAAGTCTGTCCCTTATTTGCTTTACCTTCTCAGCTGAATCGATCACCATCTCTGGTCCCAGCAGGGCTCTTTCTCCAATGTCGTCCCATGATAGCGGAGTACGACATCTTCGTCCATACAGAGCTTCAAATGGAGTCATCTCAATGCTTGCTTGGTAACTGTTATTATAAGAGAACTCCACAAGATGTAGATAGTCTTCCCAGGATCCTCCAAAATCTAGAACACATGTACGGAGCATATCTTCAAGTGTCTGGATTGTACGTTCCGATTGTCCATCGGTTTGGGGATGATAAGCTGTGCTGAATTTGAGTTGCGTCCCCAAGCTGGCTTGTAAGCTCTTCCAGAAGTGAGAGGTGAACCTTGAATCTCGGTCGGAGACAATACTTACTGGAACTCCATGCAGCCTAACAATATGTCTGATATATAAATCTGCCAGCTTCTCTGTAGATAGCCCCACTTTGAAAGGTAGAAAATGTGCAGACTTGGTCAGTCTATCTACTATCACCCAGATTGCATCCTTTCCACTAGGTGTCCTTGGAAGTCCGGAAACAAAATCCATTGTGATGTGTTCCCACTTCCACTCCGGAATGGGTAGGGGTTGAAGCAATCCTCCAGGTCTTTGTCTTTCTGCCTTGACTTGCTGGCACACTAAACAACGAGATACGAACCTGGCTACTTCTCTTTTCATGCCATGCCACCAAACATGCGTTCTCAGGTCCTTGTACATCTTGTTGGCTCCTGGATGTATAGAGTATTGCGATCTGTGCGCCTCTTGCATAATTTCTTCTCTTATGTCTCCTTGAGGTACACATAATCTATCGCCATGCCTCAGTGATCCATCTTCATGAATTCTGAATTCTTCTACTAGTCCAGCTTGCACTTGACCTCGAAGGCTTCGCAGGCCTTCGTCCTGAAACTGAGTCTCCTTGATCTTGTCCATTAAAGTAGACTGAATCTGCAAGTTCATCATTTGGCCTTCTTTTCCTGGGATAATTACTTCAATACCTAAACTTTCCAAGTCCTCCAGCAGGTGTCTGTCCATAGTCATGTACATCGCCATAGGATACCTGCTTAGAGCATCAGCAACTACATTTGCCTTCCCAGGGTGATATTGAAGAGTGATATCAAAGTCTTTCATTAGTTCCAGCCACCTTCTTTGCCTCATGTTTAGCTCTTTCTGAGTGAAGATATATTTTAGACTTTTATGGTCCGTAAATATTTCCACCCTTTCTCCATAAAGATAATGCTTCCATAGTTTAAGAGCAAAAATGACAGCTGCCAATTCTAAATCATGAGTGGGATAATTCTTTTCATGTGGTCTAAGCTGTCTAGAGGCATATGCTATTACCTTCTTGTTCTGCTCCAGTACACAACCTAGACCTTTTCCAGAAGCATCACTATAAATAGCGAAACCTCCGGTTCCGGAAGGTAAGGTCAGAATAGGGGCAGAAGTCAGTCTTTTCTTCAATTCCTCAAAAGCACACTGACATTCATCAGTCCAGGTGAACTCTTCATCCTTTCTTGTTAATTTTGTCATGGGCTCCGCAATTCTAGCAAAGTCCTTCACAAACTTCCGATAGTAGCCAGCTAGTCCCAGGAAACTTCTAATCTCAGCTACAGAGTCTGGAGTGGGCCAGGATTCTACTGCAGCTATCTTCTTAGGATCTACTGCTATTCCATCTCCAGTCACAACATGTCCCAAGAATTCTACTTTGTCTAGGAAGAAAGCACATTTAGATAATTTTCCATAAAGTTTTTCCTTCCTCAAAGTCTCCAATGCTAACCTCAAATGTTCTTCATGTTCTTCGGGGGTCTTGGAGTAGATCAAAATATCATCAATGAAGACCACTACAAATTTGTCTAGGTATGGCTGAAAAACTCTGTTCATTAGGTTCATAAAAACTGCTGGAGCATTCGTCAACCCGAACGGCATTACTAAGAATTCGTAGTGTCCGTTCCGGGTATTGAAAGCAGTTTTAGGGATATCTTCCTTTCTCACCCTTACTTGGTGGTAACCAGACCTTAAATCAATCTTGGAAAAGACCCGAGCTCCACTCAACTGATCAAATAAGTCATCTATCCTGGGCAGGGGATACTTATTCTTAATTGTCAAGGCATTCAAGGCCCTATAGTCAATACACATTCGGGATGTTCCGTCCTTCTTGGGCACAAATAATACTGGAGCTCCCCAGAGTGAGACGCTAGACCTAATGAAGCATTTGTCTTCTAGTTCTTTGATTTGCTCATTTAGTTCTATTATCTCCTTCTTGTTAATTCTGTAGGGATTTTGAGATACTGGTGCTGCTCCTGGCACTAAGTCAATAGAGAATTCAACTTCTCGGTCTGGGGGTAAGCCTGGGAGATCCTCAGGGAAGACATCAAGGTATTCAGAGATGATAGGTAGTGGCACTTCTTCTGTTATTAGGGCTCCACAAATTTTGTTATTACCCATTTCTCTAGAACCTCTAGCAAAGTCAAATTCTGGCTTGTCAGGGGGCCTGAAGATTACACTACCTCTGTGGCAGTCTATTGTGGCATGATGTTGACTTAACCAATCCATACCCAGTATAATATCAAAACTGGGCACTGGCATTACAAGTAGTCTAGCATACAGTTCTCTTCCACATAATGTAATAGGATAATTGTTACAGGCATCACTAACCGGGATGATTCCTCCACCGGTAATGATCTTATAACAATTCCTAAGGGGTTTAGTGATTAAGCTATGCTTCATAAGGAAATCTACTGACATGAATGAATGCGAAGCTCCAGAGTCAAATAAAGTAATAGCTGGTATTGAATTTATAAGCACAGAACCTGTGATCACGTCTGCTGTGGCCTCAGCTTCTTCCAGAGTCATTGCGTAGGCACGGCCTTGCTGCGGTGCACCCCTCTGTTGTTGTTGGTGCTGAGCAAAGCGTTGTTGTTGTGTTGGAAGTGGGGGTCCCCTCTGTTGTACTGCTGGGGCCCTGGCCTGGGCTGGAGCCTTTGGTGCAGCGGTGCGTCCTTGAGCAGCTGGACAGTCCCTCATTTGGTGCGCTACTGAGCCGCAGTAGAGGCAGGCACCTAGCCTCTTCCTGCAGACTTGCCAAGTATGACCTAGTTTTTGGCAAAAGTTACAAGCAGCAGCTTGTTGGTTCTGTCCCTGAGCCTGGGGTTGGGGTGCTGGAGCTCGAGGGAGAGGACGCTGAGCTTGTTGCGGGGCCCTCTGCTGTTGTTGCTGTTGTTGTTGTTGAAAAGGGCGTTTGTTGGGTCCTGTATTTCCGGTATCTCTTTCCTGCTTCAGTTTATGCCCCATATCTCTCTCTACGTCTTGTGCCACGCTCAGGATTTCTTCATAGGTACGAGCTCGGCTGGTGGTGACAGCAAGGCGAATATCCGGAGACAGTCCCTTCTTGAATCTACGGGCTCTGTCCTCCGGGGTACGAACCATGTACTCCGCAAAGTGGCTTAACCTGCTAAATTCAGCAGTATATTCATCGACAGACAGGTTACCTTGTTCCAGTCTCTCGAATTGGCTTTCGAGAGCTTCCCGAGCCACTTCGGGGTAGAATTTCTCCTTGAATAGCCTCTTGAAGTCATCCCAGGTGATGTCGGGAGCAGATAGTTGGGGTTCATCTCTGAACCAGGTTCGAGCAATGTCGAACAGTTGCAGGCTTGCGGACTCCACTTTGAGGTCATCAGGGACCCGGGCAGTCTTCAGGAGTCTCTCGACATTCTCTATCCACTCATCGGCATAAAGAATGCCCTCAGTTCCGTAAAATTCCAGGGGTCTTAGATTCTTAAAATCTTTGGCACTCCCTGGCCTCTTGAGTGACGTCTCCTGGGACTTAAGAGCTTCTGAGAGGCTGGTCCGCAGAAGGGCCGTCTGTTCTTTCTGGGATTCTACCAATCCCTGGAACACTCCTAGTAGCTGTGCCCCATCTAAGGTAACTGCCGGAACAGATGGAGGCGGCGGGAGTGCAAGAGTCTCGGGCACATTCTGCTCAGCTGGTTCTGATGTGCCACCTAGTGTATTCCTGGTCTGGACCATTCTGAAAGATTAAGGGATAGGAAGATCAGAATAGAATACTTGGAAATCAAAGGCGATAGGAAAAAATTGAGCAGCAATGATATCAAGAATTGAAATAAGGATGCTATACTGTGAATGAGCTTTTCCTAGAATCCTCAATTTTATTCCATACCCTGTCCTAGGGTATTATCCTATTAAGGATAGGACCTGCATGGGCCACCATAAAAACGTGTCACGACCCGCACCCGGAAATTCGGGCACGAGTGCGTGGGTACGTCCAGCCTACGCCGCAGAGTCGGCGGTAGTACGCTGTCTAGGTCAATCCATATTTACTAACTAGCTCATTCACAAATAACATAGGCAAGATAATAATGAGAATGAAACTTAATATTGCAACTGAAAATAAATGTGACAACAGATTCAAATGTTTATTACAGGAATTCAATATTGAAATCAGGGACAAACCCGATAAATAAGATGAGAATATAAATAAAAGATAGCTACTACTAGCTACTCAGCAGCAGGGGTCTCCTGGGTGGGTTCTGGCTCCTCATAGGTATCATCAGTCCCCTCATAGGGACCATAATAAGTAGGGGCAAGATCCTCATCATCGCCTAAATCAACAGATCCAGTCAGGAAAGGAGCAAAGTACACAGTGCACCACAAGATTAAACTAAATATTTCATGACAATTAAATATTGATATCATATTGAGAAACAGCATAACAGAACATTATTATCTCAGAGTTAAACTGTAAACAGGAATATGAGAAACAGAACTAAATGAAACAGGAAATGGAACTACAATAGCCAGCAAGAAATATAACATGAACAGGAACTATATGTGTGGACTTGTGTTTGTTTTAGAATACATAGTTGGCATGTAGGGGTTTATAAGGCTAATCCGGCCGTCATGAACGGCTATTAAACAGGGGAAATTGAGATCCGGCTGAGGTACAGTCGTGTACCAACAGCTATTAAACATGACAAGGGGAAGGGTAAACTACATGCCTTCTAGGTATTCTCCCACCCGACATGAAAAACAAGACAGGAACTACCAATATTCAAGACATGAATTTCAACATTTCTAACACTAGGTGTAAACATCAAGGGTACATGTATGGCAGGGAATTAATTATCACAATATATAAAGATTAACTTGAAGTGCAGGTACTTGCCTGTTGTTTGGATCTGATTAATTTGGTTCTTGGGGGAAAAGTCCAGAGATGAGTCCAAAGGCTGAAATAGACATTACCATCATGCTCAGAAGATGTCAAATAGCTAAAAACGCCTGTCCTTGGGTCCAAATTGGAGACAAGGGCAAAAATGGCAGTTTCGGGTCAAAATGGGGTATGAGGCGGAGGAGGAGAAGAAGGGGGAGGAATTTATAGGAGTTGCCGGGGCGGTTCGTGGCCGGGGAAGGCGGCCGAAGGGAGAACGTGGCCTCCTCCGGCGGAGGCGGCGGAAAAACCGGTCGTGGCCGAGGGATCTGGCCGCCCGGTCAATCGTGGGGAGGGGGAACTGTTCACCGGGTCGGGGCTGTTCGCGGGTCGGATCCGGACAGACCCGCCCGACCCGCAAGGGAGACGGGTTGGGCTGGGTGCCGGGCTCGGCCCACTGGGCCGGGCCGGGCCCAAAGGAAAAGAAGAAAAAAAAAAGGAAAATAAATAATAAGAAAAAAATAATAATAATAATAAATAATTAATTTAAATAATTAATTAAATAGTTATTAGGTATTTAAAAATATGTCTAAGGCCCAGAAAAATCCAGAAAAATTTTCCTAAGTCCAATTTTTTATTTTACACCCAAAAATATTATTTTCATGATATTTTAATATTATTTATTACCAATTAAAAATTATTTATTAATTGAAAACCTTGATTTTAATTACAGAAAATTCCCAGAAAATTCCAAAAAATTGGGAAAAATCCAAGATTTAATAATTTGAAAATTCGGGGGTTTACAATGACCGTGCGAGCAGGCCGTGCTCTCCAAATCATCCGACCGATCGGATTAAGGAAGACGGCATTATCGCTTCCATCCAGCTATTCAGTACTGTTCTGCACGAACACCTGATTTCCATCGAACTCGCTAGCCATCTGCACATTGAAACCAACTCGATTAATCCTTCTTCCTAAAATCCAACAATTTAAATATAACCAGCATTTGATTTATTCAGTCCGACTCAGCGTAACGCTCCGAGCGGTTGCGGGGCGTTACATAATATACCACTTAGAATCAGGTTCGTCCACGAACCGTGCTGGTACTCATTCCTTACTAGCATGCCACAATCCAATTCTATAGATCTGCTCTATGCAACTCTCATATTCACGATTTTCGACTCCGCATCTCGTTCTGCTGAACGCTCGTACAATTTTCACGAATTCCCACATCCTCCTTGCAACTCAATACGAATTCTTCGTATCGCTTAGTTTTGGATCATACACATATTTAAGGCGTCCCTAAAATACATGTATTTCAGCCGAGCTTTGCGATAGCAAATTTGAACAAGTTACAAGGGTATCATTATGTTCGAGGCATCCATTTGCTTTGCTCCCAATTGAATCAATCCCGATTTCCATTCCAATGTTTTCGATTGAGCACTATTCTCAAATATGATAATTTCACTCCGACTCAATCAGATCGTGTTCCAACTCAGTCCATCCAACTATTTCTGAAATCCGTACTAGTAACATCTCCAAATATTATCTCGTGCACCGAACGATCATCTCAACTGATCTACCCCAGCTATGCGACTTACCCAAATATCAACTTTGCTTAGATCAGCTCAGTCCAACACATTTTCCTATCATCTCAATATCTCACAGGGTGAACATCTATATTGAGGTTCGTGTGATCCACGAAGATCTCGCCGCCACGCCAAAGGATAGTGTCGCCACGATTTTAACGTAGACACACTCGCCACAATTCTTAGGTTGTGCATGGAATAGTTCTTCGCGCTGCTTCCACTGCCTCGAAGCATAGAATATCACCTTTGCCTCCCGAACGAGTACGCTTCCCAGACGAATTTTTTAGACATCTTGTAAATCTGAGGCAAATCTGTCCCTTCCAGTATTCGCAAGGATTTGATCTGAACGAGCCGTTGCTTTAACTTCACGAGCTAGTTTCACAGTCGTCAATTCATATGAATGTTATTCCCTTCCAGGGCACGATGAGTCAGAGGCGATGCCATCGATAAAATCTGCGACTCTGAATCTCATCAGTTGACTAGGCTACTTCCATCATCGCTCCGATCTTCCGGCTGCATCTTCAGCTGAAGACTATCCCAAGGGTCTCTCAAATCCAACACTCAGTCAATAAGCCAAATCTTATTGCTCACATCTGCCCTCGACGCATTCCCAAATACGCTACCTCAAGGGTCGTTCTATGGATTTACCATATTCAAATTCGATTTGACGGTCAAGTCGCTAGGGTCAGCTGTCCCGAAGCTACGCTCGATAATTATAATCATCACGATGGACAGTTACTATAAACCATGCTACATCTCCTCTGCAAATCCGCGCCATAATCCAATCATTCCATCCGAACGATCTTTCAAATCTGAGCACCACGCTCGTTGAAACCGTCTTCTCTTTAATCCGTCGTTCTGCCCTGAATCCATCAAATTTCCGAATTGCATGTTCGATTCTCGCACTACAAATTGCAATGATTCTCAAAACCAAAGACTTGCTCCAATTCTTATCCATTTGTCGCGTTCCACAATGCACGTCCAACTTACTCGAGCAGCACAGTGATTTGTTCCAACGTTGCTCCCACATTTAGCTATCTTTGAAGTATGTCCGTCAAAATCTTTTGCCTTCTGTTGTTGTCACAATCCGTCCACGTCTTCCGGAGGATCCGTCTACCATTGTTGCACCATTTTGCCCAAAATTCTATTTTCGCTAAACCTGAGTCGACTTCTCGAGCAGCAATATCCAAAATATTTCAAGTTTGTGTGAATCCATCGCTTTGCCCTACAAGCCAAGTTCGTGTTTCATTGCTCAACCAACAGCTCAAATGCGTTGCCCAAAATCGTAGTCCGTGCTTGCTATCATTCCGATAATCCTATCGCTTTGCTCAAGCGTAACCCAAATGTTCGTTCCGATTCCGCCCATCTCTTAAGCCCAATGATACTTCCATTTGCACGATTTTGTTCTTGAGTTCTCAAGTCTAATGTATCGAAGGATACCCGAGTCAAATTCTATTGCACTATATACCACTTGGAAATATAGTTGCCCTCGTGCGTAATCTGCGTCAACCAGCGTCTATCCCAAACCGACTATTCCGAGGTGATTCTGTCGAATCATAACTCAATATTCGCTTGCTCCATTTTTATTCCTTCCAACTCAGTCGATTTGCACCAACCGACTTGTATTTGTTATCTGAGTCCGTTCAGGCAATTCCCATAGATGTCCAACCGAAATATTTCCAATGCCTTGCTTAACACATTTGATCCCATATACCACTTCGAATCAAGTCGCTACTCACATTACGTTTCCTTTCACGAATCCAAGATCCGTTCGAACCATCCCTTAGGTGTGATCATGCCTTTCGCAATTCAAGTTTGACACAAAACTCAGGCAATGCTTGAATTATCCAACTATTTCCATCGTCTGAAACTTTCTCAACACGAGCAATCGTGCAATGATTGTCTCCTCCGAATAGTCCAACCCAACATCCAATGTTTCCACACATTTGTTGTACGAGCAACTCGTTCCAACTTATCCTGATATTCCCGAGCTAAACTCAAACACGCCCAACCGATGCGCCACAGCTGAAATTCCAACTTCTATCCAACACAATCGCTAGACGAGCAACTTGTAAACCCCCTGATTTTTCAAAATTTTTAAAACTGGATTTTTCACAATTTTCTGGAATTTTCTGGGAATTTTTTGTAATTTAAAAACAGGGTTTTAATTATTCAATGATTTTTAAATGATAATAAATAGTATTAAAATATTATGAAAATAATATTTTTGAGTGTAAAATGAAAAACTGGACTTAGGGTAATTTTTTGAAATTTATCGGACCCCGGACCTATTTTTAAAACACCTAAAAAGTATTTTATTTATTTAATTAATTAAGTATTTATTTAATTATTTATCATTTATTATTATTATTATCATTATTATTATTATTATTATTATTATTATTATATTTATTATTATTATTTTTATTTAAACCCAGCCCAGCGGCTCGGCCCGGCCCATTGGGCCCGAGCCCGGCCCAGCTCCTAGCGGGTCGGGTCGGATCCGCCAGACCCGACCCGCCCGTGCCCGCAACCCGCACGACCCGGCTCCCCTCTCTCTCCCCCAACCCGCGTTTCTCGCCGCCTCCGCCGCGTCCTCGGCCACGCTCCGCCCGCCCACACCACCACGACCACCCCCTCGCTCCGTCCGTCTCGGCCCCCCTCACCCCCGGCCACCCCTATTTAAACCCCCTGCGTCGACCCCCACCGCCTCAGACCCTCCGTCGACCACCACGCCGCCACCGCCTCCCAGCCGTGCCAGCTCCGCCCTCTCCCACCCAGACCACCGTCGCCGTCGACCTCCACCACCGCAGCCCAGCCCTTCTCCTCCCTCCTCTTCTTCTTCTCCGGCGAGCACCGCTCGACAGCAGCAGCGGCAGCTCCGTCAGGCCCCTCCGCCGCCGCCGGCGAGTCCCCAGCCACCGCGCCGCCCTCCGCCGCAGAGCCCCGGCCCCCTCCGCCTCTGCCTGGCCGCCCTCCGGCGAGAAATCCCTAACCCTAACCCTAAATTTGATTCCTGTGTCGGACACGGACACGGGACACAGTGTCCGTGTCGAGTAGGACACGATTCAGACCCTGTTTTTTCGACCCCGTTCAGGTGCGTGTATTTTCTTTCTCGTAGCTCGGATTTCGATTCCGTAAATTGCGTTGCGAAGCCTGTATGACCCTCTCGGTGTCCGGATAAACCGCTCGGGACATCGCGTCCTGTGGTGATCGTACACCGCGATCCAAAAACAGGAAAAATCAGACCCTGTTTTACCCCGGAACTGAGTACGCCCCGCCAAACGGGACGACTTGGTCACGCGCGGTCTTCACAGATACGTGCGCGTCGTTGATACGAACGTTTGAGATTTCGCAGAAGCTGATTTGGGTGTGCGTGCACACCGGGATCAACGCGTATCCGCGGACATTGCCCCGTATCCGACTTTTCTGTATTTTACCCTAATTTTGTGTACACACGTCGGATCGAAACAAAACTTATGCCATCGGACTTGTAGCAATACGCTGGTCCTGTGGGTCAAGTTTGGTTTGATTCCGAGAACGTTGACAAAATCGCGTGTCGTGGGCCCCACAGGCCCCGCTCGACAGGCGATTTTGTGATCGGCTCGTCGGAATCCAATTCTGGAAGTTCCGTTGGGTTCGTATCACCGTTCTTGACCTTTTGACACTAAGTTTGGTAAATTTGGAGACCTTTGACCCTGACACATTTTTCGGTGCAAAGCGGGCCCACCTGTGGACCCCGTTCTGACCCAAAATTATCATTTTTGCCCTTGTCTCCAAATTGGACTCAAGGACAGGCGTTTCTAGCTGATTGATATTTTATGGATCTGATAGTGATGTTTATTTCAGCAACCGGATTACCGCCTGCAAATCCAACTGAAGTCAGAGCCGCAAACAGAGCCGGAACCACAGGCAAGTGTACCTTGCCAAAACTTGCAGCTTTGCTACCTATTTCCTGGACTTAGTTATACATCAGTGGGCAAGTAAAGCTTGCCAATTCTCAGATATTTCTGGTTATAATATTTTACTTGATTTCTTGTAGATTCATATGTAAACTTGTTCACTGCTCAACCAAGGACACCTGACACTATTCATGTGACGGAATTGCCTGAGATATACTTGGTGATTCCGTATAGGATACATATTCATGTCATTTACAGTTTACATGTGTAGATTTTATCCTAACTTATTGCATTAGTTCAAACTTGCGTGACTTGTACCTGATATTTTCTGGAACTGTGACGTGAGATTACATGGGGTGGGGAGAGTATTATCATATCAAGGCTGAATATAATATAATATAATATAAATACTGTTATCTGGCGGTGCCTTAGACTCTGATACAGAGCTTTGGTACCTTACTGGCCCTTCGAGAAAATACTGCTATGGTTTCTTCGACACTGATCCTGTAGTAGTCTCAGCCTGAGTATGACTAAAACTCTCACTTGCATATCACTTAGCTGGTTTATATATTTACCCTGCTGTTTATTTTATTGCTGCACTGATATTCATTTTGGCTTGAGTTATTTCTGTACCTTACTATGTCCCCTGAGGACCTGGAATGGATGATGTCCCCAGGTATAGCTGGAGAGAACTACCACGAGGTGTACGGTACAGGAGCACTCCTTGGAGCAGAACCCGGAACAGAGAACGAGATATTGGCCGAAAATTTCTCCTGAGCACCGGCTTCATCTACACAGTATTTCTATTTTTAGTATTTTATTTCCTGTCTATTTTTCCTCTGAATGTAACAGACTAATTCTCGGATTGTTTCCCGAGATAATCTTATTTGGTATTGCTTATTTATTTCCATTGCATTATTTCTGGTAATTAATCTGTGCTATTCTGTGGATGAGATTAGAAATACCTGAGACTTGTAACATTTCACTGCTAGACTACAGCTTAAGCATGCCCTGATGGATCCATTAAATTGGGTTGTCCATCGGTGCGTACTGCTGGCCATTGCCCACGTGCTCAGTCCTTCGGCATTTTGGGACTGGGGCATGACACAACTCGTGCAAGGATTTATTCTCATCGAATGTTTCTACTAAAAATATGCCGCATAACCAAATCTCGTCTTCCAACCAACTGATCCACTGATGAAATCAGAAACTCCCAGAACGACAAGCCAAGCCAACCCAACGAAAGCTCTCAACTTGTTGCACAAATGCAACAACGTCACCCAACTTGCTGCACGAATGCAACAACGCCTAACGAGGCTAAGCGATCTAAAGAGAACCAACCAAAGCAACACAACCAAGAACAACATGCAGCCACAACCAGCAATAAATAGAATTATTGCATGAAACATCCGATGCGGCACTGAGTAGAGTCAAGAGCTAAACGACACGCGGAACCTATTTAGAGTTTGTGATGAAGCGAAGGACCAAGTCCGAAGAAATGAACCTGGCTTTGATACCAATTTGTCACGCCCCAATCTCCCGCAAGCTCAATAGTCCCCGCTGAACGTGAAATCACCATATTGCAGCTCTCTCGCGGGACAATCGTTCAAATTGGGACGTGATGCCGTACGAGCCTGGAGTTGCGCTCGTACAAGGCGATGTTGTCAAACACCAAATGTTATCATTGAATCAACCAAGTTGCAGCGGAAGTCAAGTATTGTGTACCAAGCACACATCAGAGTAATATTCAGCGAAGCTCACGATAGGGTCCAAATGAAATGCCCCGAAGGCAATGCCACAAAGGCGATGCCACGGAGACGATAAAATGCTCTTGCTCTTTTCTCTAGCCCACAAAGGTACTTACAGTTCATACATCTTGTCCTGTATATCCAAGCAGCGCCACTACGCCTGTGTACCTGAAATAATGCCCACAAACGTGGGTCAGTACACAACCGTACTGGTGAGCGGGGTAACCCACTTGCCTAAACCGACACTAAGTAAAATAGTGAATACAAACAGTTATATGGTGATCTTTCTAGTTTGAATCCTAGATTCGTTTTATGGCATATGGATGACATGTTAAGGAAAGCTGTAAAGCAGTTTAAGCATGCAAGCATTCAACTCAAACCAAACGACAAGCAGTTTTATATATCCGACCCGTCTAACTCAATGCCATCGCTTGCACGATAACATATCGAACCAACAGTCTCGCCTCAATATCCATCCTCAACCAAAGTTTATATCCCAATATCGAGTGCACACTCTTGCCGAGGCAAGGTGGCCGCGCCTACACGAAAGCCAAACCAACAAAAGAAAAGTAAGCCAACTCTTATCTATATGAAGTCACTGGCAAAGCCATAAAGGACAAAATTCAAGCATTAACGGTGCGCCCTATCAGCCCGGGTAGCAAGCCCCGCTGGAGGTCCCGCAATGCATCGTGACTAGCACGAATCAATATTTTCCTACGGATCGATACGGTCCTAGTGCCCCGGGAAGCCGTTTCGAGGAAATGTCAAACCATGTGTACACAGGCTGTCCGTGACATGCAGAAAGTAGGTATGACGAGAGGATCGAACATTCTCGCCCCACCAAGCGATCCTAGACTCGTTCAACCGAATATCCAACCGAAGCATCCATAACCATTATTTCAACATATCCCTAAGGATTCCAAATTCCGACCTCAATATATATATCCCAAGGCACCAAAGTACCCATATGCACAATCTCTCAAGTTGTGCCCAAGTTATGCCTACTTTTCACATTGCCGCTTCCTAACACAGTATTTCATATTGGGTGCAACACCCCACACTCCGAATAATCCCGTGGCACAATGCCCCAACAGTGGCACAATACCCTCGCCTATGCAGTTGTTCGGTTTCGAACCACAACTGCTCGCTTTGCAAGACAAAGCGACCCAGTGATACTCGTGCAAGGATGCACGCTCGCTCGCCCGAATTCCCAATATTCCCGATTGCCTCATTGTATCATTCCAACTTGTATAATTTCAACCGTCCAAGCATAATCCCAATTATCCAACCGACTGCCTCAAATGCATAATCTAGTTATCGTTCCATCTATCTAACGCGTAAATCATTTCAAGCCACAATCCTATCAAAGCCAATGACGTACACTCTATGCACGCCTCAGTGTAGTATTTCCGAATGTTTCAGCCCAAGTGTTCAAACCTTTACGTGTTTTCCATATTATTAGGCATGAAGGAGTAGAGAAGAAGGAAAAGAGCCCACTCACAATGTTTGATCCCATTAGGCATCCTGTCCTGCCGATACGGCCAATCCCTTGAACCCGTGGTCCGATGCAAGCACGATCTACTCAACTGGTATGACCGTGCGAGCAGGCCGTGCTCTCCAAATCATCCGACCGATCGGATTAAGGAAGACGGCATTATCGCTTCCATCCAGCTATTCAGTACTGTTCTGCACGAACACCTGATTTCCATCGAACCCGCTAGCCATCTGCACATTGAAACCAACTCGATTAATCCTTCTTTCCGAAATCCAACAATTCAAATGTAACCAGCATTTGATTTATTCAGTCCGACTCAGCGTAACGCTCTGAGCGGTTGCGGGGCATTACAGAACATATATCATACCATGGGCTAAACGGCCTCATACTGCTTGAAAAAGGCTTGAATAGTGATGAGACTGATGATTATGATTTTAGTGTAGATACCTCTATATTTGTATTTTGTGCAAGCTATATCCTATAAGCACTTGGTGTCTGCTTCTGCCGATATGTTCTGTTATATTAAAATAATTGGTACCAACATACTTTACACTACTACTGCATTATTGCACACGCTTGTTTCTCAAAGTTATTTTCAGTGTTTTATCTGTTGCAAGTTATCCTCTCCCAGACTACTGCATAAAGTGCATGATGTTTCCTTGCTAATTGTTGCATATGGCCTATACCTTTTTTATTATACTAATATACATAATTATTTACACCACATTACTGGAAAACCTCATGTTAAGGCCACAAAATGGGCAAAATCATTCATAACCCTCCAGTTGCGACCTGGGGTTATGAATGAAAGATATCTGATATCAATGAACCGTGATTCTCTAGCTAGGATTTCTTGTAAATAATGTTGCAAGAGCCTGAGTCCAATTCATGTCTTTGAATGTCCAGAATGATAGAATTTATTTGGCTAATGTAATCCAACTTGGGCATGTAATGACTTCATAGATATTCTAAGATTTTTTTTGCAAAATGTAGACAACTATCAACTATGATCACATTCATAAGTATGTGTCAGGATAAGCCAAAGTTTGAAAAAGAATGGCATATATGAGAATGAGAAGTTATCTTGGGTTAATTAGAGGATATGCCATCAGACTTATCATCCATGTGCAACAGCCTTATTGTTGGGAATAAACACAAAAATTATTATCCAAGATGAGCGTTTATAGAGAGGACATAGGTATCCGTGATCATATTTTATGTCTTTAGAGTTAAATTATTTATTTGCATTGATAACAATATAGATCAAAATATACCAAATAATACAAAGAAATTAGAGATATCTCAAAAAATACTAAGAAACGGTAAGAATTAAAGTTTTGACCAAGCAGGATCACGGTAAGAAAAAACTAGCTGACTGAACTAACCGAAAAAAGAGAGTATAAGATAAAGAATGAGCTAACATGTTACTACAAATCAAGATAGTAAAAATTATCAATATGAGAATTTTTGCTATGTCAATCAGTACAATTTTGTAATCAGAGATTAAAAATTGGAACATTATGGATTGATACACGGTGAGGTTGAATATCATAACACAAGTGTATGTAGGTTTAATTTGGATAAACAAAATATTGCATGACATCAATTTGGATTGATACACGGGGAGGTTGAATATCATAACACAAAATTTTGGAAAGGGTACGAGCTCCGTGTAAGGTTGTTGCAACAACAAAAATAGAGTTTTATTTTAATTTTTTGGGATCGGCTTTGTGAGTCATCTAATTCTTCCATTCCGCATTATTAAGGGTATGTCTTAAGTAATATCTATTATCAGTTATATTCTTTATTTTTATCTATCTTACCAGATGGCACCCATGAGAGAGACACCTCCTACTGTTAAGGAGGAAGGGACGCCTCTACTGTTAAGGAGGAAGTGATGTCTCCTACTGTTAAGGAGGAAGAGATACCACCTGCTGTATCTCAGACGGGGAATTCCAGTCACCCAGCACCTATAGCGGCTGTATCTCAGATGGAAAATTCCAGTCATCCAGCACCTATAGCGGAGATTGATCACATAGACGTTGTTTATGCGCAGTATCTGTGGGACTGGTATGTGCCCCAGCGTATTGGATATCCTCGAGATTGATACTGTGATGTTTCATATACTTTTATTGTGGTTATTGTGTGATTATGATACTTATATATTATGCCCATTGTGTGACTGTGATACTTATATATTATGCATTTTGTGTGACTGTGATACTTTTATTTTGTGTGTATTGTGTGACTATGATATTTTATATACTTTTTATGTTATTTCGTATGCAAAAAATTCAATGGAGGGTTGCTCCAGGTCTGTCGATAATATTTGTGTGTATTGTATGATTGTGATACTTTTTATTCATATTAAATGATGTTAATTTACCGGTGTTGAGTGTTCCACCGAAGGGGTCGGCGAACCCAGAGAATTCAACGGAGGGTTGCTCCGGGTCTATTTTTAATTAAAAATTTATAAATTGCAGGAATAATAGTTTGAAAACAATTCATTATTCTTTTTTTTTATTTTATTTTTGTAAAATTAACGACGTATTTAGCGACGTTTATACACGTCGCTAAATACGTCACTAATTAACGACGTTAAGAGACGTCGCTAATGACGTCGCTAAACATGTCGCTAAATACGTCGTTGTATGTCGTAAATTGCTGACATGGCAGTATTGCCAGGTCATTAAAGACGTCGCTGTCACGTCGCTATATAAGTCGCTAATTAGCGACGTTTAGCGACGTTTGTTTACGTCGCTAAACGTCGCTAATTTAGCGACACATTTAAGTCGCTAAAAAACGTCGGTATAGCGACGTTTAGCGACGTTTTTCCTTTCAGCGACGTGCTAATTTTCGAATTCTGTAAAACGTCGCTAATTACGTCGCTAAACGTGATTAGCGACGTTTTTTTGTCATTTAGCAACGTTTTTTGACGTCGCTAATTTGACTTTTTTGTTAGTGTAGAAACGCCTTGTTGCCAACCATCTTCCTTTCGTACAATGAATGCAGCTTCTCCCATAATGCTTTTGCAGAACTCTCCATGGACACGTGGTGAAACACCGAGTCATCCAGCCATTAGCGGATGAATCCAACAGCCTTCTGATCCAGTCGTTTCAATTCATCAGCACCTTTGTCCGTCGGCTTGTTGTTGCCCTCCAATGGACCATGCAAGTCCCTGCACCAGAGTAGATCCTCCATTGTTGGCTTCCAAATTATCTAGTTTTCCCCTGTGAGGGTGATCATACGAGTGTTCATATGCTTCGTAGACATAATTGCACCTTCCCTCTCGAGAAAAACCTGGCTCTAATACCACGTGTTGGGCGCGTCACGGAAGCGTTTGCCAACCCACCTGAGATAACCAACCAATTTACGAACACCAAGCACAGATGAAGACAAGTATATGGTGGTGACTACGTCACCTAGACAAATTCCAACCTTTATAACTCAGATAAAATTACAAGATTGCAAAAAACTAATGTTGAAACCCTTTGCCCTAATAGGTTCAACCCCCTTACCACACTCAAGAATGAATGACAAAGATTACAATTGAAATCACTCACCAACCCGTAGCAATTTTCCTAACCGAAGTTGACGTCTCCTCAATTAGATCTTTTCTTCCTTCTGTCTTGTATGGAGAAGAACCCTAAGAGCAAAGCATGGACTTTCTCTTAGATTTTCTTGTGGACGAGCACCTCGAATCTCCACCTTTGTGCATCTACCCTCCTCCTAGATTTATAGGATGAGAAATCATATTTTAGGTCATAATATGATTTCCTAAATAGGAAACCCTAAAATAAGAATCCTATTACACCTAAAATAGCCCAACACCAATTACGGACGTCAAAATATGGTCAGATTAAATATTTGATACAAATTTGATATCTAATCAAATATTTTATTTAATGTAGATTTTTAAATTATATCAAATCAAATCTTTGACTATATTTGAGCTCCAAAATTTACCAAATTCAGACTGGACTCCAACAGGTATAAGCACATATTTTCTTTTAGTATTCAATGGATGTGTAAATTCTTTATTAATGAGAGATCATTTGTCGAATGTTAATGGAATTTTGGAGCAAAAACTGTTAGTAAGGCTTTCTATGTTTTTCTTAAGTTAATGCATTGATAAATGAATTTCACTCACAATACATTACTTTGAATGGGAGCTTCTATTATCTGCTTTGAAAAGGCTGCATTATCATGCAACCATGTTTCTATGTGAACTGAATGATTGATAGAAGAATACTTTTCACAAACACCCCTCTAACTGTTTCTGTAAACATTCACTGGCAAGTGGACCAATGCAAAAGCCCTTTTCCTTTTATGGATTGCACCAGCTGACCCACTTGTTACAGTGTGTTTGCGGAAACACTGGGCTTTTGTGAAAAATATTGCTCTATGTTCTGAATCTTCTGATCAACTTACATTCATGAAGTAATGGCAATACTATGTCCATCTTGCGTACAGTTTGTTGCATCACTTGCATGTTTTTTTGTCATCACTGTCTTGGGTTATCTTGCTTTCTATTTTAATGTGTGATTAATATCTTGTTACTTTTAGTGAATAAATTTTACTTGTAATTGTAGGTTATAATGATTGATGAGGTATTGAAATTTTTCTCAAGAAAACCTCGAGGTAAAGTTTATTTTTCAGCATCATTTTTTGTAGTTTATTTATTATGTGATTTTTGCCATAGAAAACCAAGGTAATTTTTGCATGTTGGAACAATCTGTTCTTGTAACTTGCAGGCATTTTATCTGGTATATCATGTGTTATTATTATTATTGGAAAAAATCAATTTTTTAAACACCATTTATCTCCATTCAATGCATTATAATAGCTTTCTTTATTTGGCTATTCATTAGATGGTATTTATGGCCATTATTTCTATTAAAAAACTTTTGGTCTTTGGCCTCTATATATCTCTGTAGATCCAATAAGCTTGGGGAATGAAAATTTTTATAGTCATCTCCTTTCTCCTTCTCCATAGAAGTTAACTCCTCCCTCCTTCCGTCTACAAAACTATCCTTTATTCGTTCCATTTTTTTTTCCTTTCCTCTCTGGGCAAAGCTAAGTTTGGATCATTCTTCCGAAGCCGTGTGCGGTGATGGAACGCCGGTAACAAGGGAGTTTTACCACTAGGAGAATTCGAGAGGATGTCAGCACATAGACCTCGAATAAACTCTTAGGGCAGTGCTTCGTGCACGACTTTCCCGTAGACCGGTATATCTAACTTATTGTTATTTTTGTTTTCATGAATCGAAGGTAATATTTTCCAACAATCTAAGAGTTTATAGTTTCCAATATATATTAATTTTGTTATACGATATTCAACTAATCTATGGCTAACACTCGTTAAGCACAATACATATTTGTGTCTTAGCAAGAGCAAATAGTCATTCTCTTGCTGCTAGTAATTTTTGGCCATGATACATTACTTGTCTCTGATCCGCTTGCTAAAATACTTTCATATTCTGTTTAATTCTTTGTTTCTAAACAAGAGTATTAATATAGAGGATACTCATGTTAATGTTTCTGAATGTTTTTGCTCCAATTTCTGATTTGCTCAAAGTTTTTACTCCCGTAAACAAGGATAAAGTTGTCAATGTTATTGTGGGACCTGCCAGCAGGGATGAGGGACACACATTGCTTGATCCTCCATCTTCTGAGAATAAATATTCAGGTAATTATCAAAACACAACCTTGAGAATGAAGGGCTGGCTGGTTTCACTTGTTTTTTGGAAGCAAGATGATTGCTTTACGAGTAGATAAGAAACAAATTGATATTAGTAATTTTATTCTGGGAGATTGCTAATAGGAAGAATATCTTCACTTTCAAATATTTACATAATTATGTGAATTAATTTTGATTGCCTTTCCTGAAATATATCAACTAAAAGTTGGCTCTAGATGTATTTCCTTATCCCTATGTTTTGTTGAGGAGAGAGATCAAAAGGGTAAGAGGTGACATATTAATGTCACCATGTATCAGTGACTTTCTCTGTATGCAATACACCCCATGTACTTTAGTAATCTGTGGTTTTGCCAGAGTTTCTAGAACATGATTGTTAGAAAGATTTTAGATGCAGAGATCAATCTGTGTTTGTTAATAATATGTTGCATTTATGGTCTTGTGGTGACAATGCGTCATTTGTTTTTTTCATTGTGATTTTTTTTTCATCAAAACAAATCGAAACGCCTCCCTTCTATACATGTATATAAAGTCCAACTGTTTTGTTTTTCGTTAGTATTTAATTTATTTTCATTTCAAGAATTTCTGATTGAGCCAACTATTAAAGATAGATGTAAGTAACCGTTGAAGAATATGTCTTTACTTGTTTGTTATGATAATTATCATTACTCTCTGCACAAATAATTGTGATTTTTGTGAAAAGATAGGATTAGAGAATATCCAATGAAGCTCATCTTGAAGGAGTATCAGATGTAGTTATCTAAATTTATTTTTTCGTTATTAGCCTTTGAATTACTATTCCATATGGCATTTGTGGTAATTTAATGTCAAAATTAATTGGTGCCGTATATATAAAGGTTGATAAAGGGTAGATAAATGTGGCAATTAAAGTACATGCATGGCACCTATAGAGTTATATTGTTTTATTGACTCTTATGGAATTAATTGGTATCTTATATTATTTTTTACTAACAATTAGTAATGATATAAATGTTATTAATCATTAGAGGGCTACGACTTAATTTTTCAGTAGATAATATTTTTTGCATTCAATGACCCATATGGAAACACATCACATACATACACATGCTTATATGATATGTTGGGAGCTATTTTTCTAATGTTTTTCTTCTTCTGTAAATGGTTAAATAGTTCTTCCCACATACTAATGGTTTACATGCATGATATATTCTATCATAAATATGTTGTCTACTAATGGTTTACATGTTGTTTTAACGTAATGGTTTACAAGATGTTCTAACGTAGAAAATAAATGTTAATATGTTCACAAACCATTAGACACATCAGTGATAAATGGAATATCATTTATTTTTGTATCTTTCATCCTCCCTACTAAAGGAGAACTCCCAAATGTCAGCATTCAACTCAAAAGTTTGATCAAAGAATACTTTCACTAAAGGATCCTTGCAATTCCAATTATTATGAAATATTGTTGTCATTCCTTGACTTGAAAGACATAGTAAGTTTAGATCGGCCCAAATGGCATGCTAGGATATGTTCCCTTATAGAATTGTAGAGTAGTCGTCCAAATCTATTTCTATATCTATTACTTAATTTTTCATGTTTAACAAAAAAATATTCTATTTAAACTATTATCCTGTTATTGCTATATAGTTAATATTTATATAGACAATAAACAAATTATTCTTTTAGTGGTTATATCTAGTCACTGTTTTTGGCTAGAATAAAATAATAACTTAACATCCTAACATTTGGTGGATATTTGGTTGAACTTCTATTGTTAAGTAGAATACTGTACAAATAAAAAAAAATATTCCTTTTTAGTCCACTAGTTTAACACATATATCATCGACATTTTGACAAATATAAAAATATATGTTGTTTTCAAATCTTGCATGATTAAAATTGTGCAAAGATAATTACTATTAACACAAATCATATGGTACATATTTATATGGCATACTCACCAACACAATAACTCTATTGGGTTCATGATCATGTTATATACTGATTCTGATAGTTTTTCACTGCGCTCTTCTATGAGACTTATTAACTTAGATAAAAAATTAGCACATCTTTACTCCTGTTTTAGTTTAGCACTTATTCCATGGTTTACATATATGCACTTTAATGGATTAAATAATACTGACAGAATATACACTAATGACATCTTTTGATGGTCTTATTAAGCATAACATGTTAAATATTGCTGGTGCTCATATGATATGGGAGAAGAAAATTAATTATTGCCTCCTATGAAGAACATGTTTGTAAATTTGGTCATATTGCATTTATGTGATATACAGCTAAAGGCGAAAACTTGTTAAGGGTGAAGGTAAGTAATACAAACATCTTTCATCTTATTATTCTAAACTTGATGTTTGTAAATTTCAATTTTTAAAATTCTTGGATACTAATGAATGTTCAGCAAGAATAATGGAACTATCTAAAAATATTTTACTAAATAACATCTCTTCTAAATTGTTATTGCTAAGCTAAAAAACAAAAAATGCTCCTTTTATGTAGAAAGGTAATTTTTATATTTACAATCCATATATTCTATTAATTTTTCAGATTCCTAAATTTCTAAGTTTAGTTAGACAAATATATTATTGAAGTCTGTGAGCCAACTTTCTTAGTTTATGCATGTAGATTATAGTGATGTTGAATATTTCTGTTCCATGATCGGCGTGCATGGTTGTACTATATATGACCGTAGTGTCACAATATTAGAATTTTAGTTAGACAAAGAAATTAATATTATTTTGTAACATGTTTGACAAACATTGGTTTGCATACTATCTGTGACTTCATAATTCCATTTGACTAAATTGTTTGATATTGTGATTATGATAGGCAAACATCAATTTGCATATAATATACGACATTATAATTTCTTTTGATACATTCAAACATTTAGTCAAAAGTAAATAATTTAGTGATAGTGTAATTCCCTTTAAATCTAAGTTTTAAAGTGAAGATTAGTTTGGGTAAAAGCCGAAAGGGTCCTTCTGTCAAACGGGTGTAAATAGCCCTAAGCGACACGGTATTTAAGTGTCTTCGGACCACCGTTAGCTGGGAACCGGCCCCTACAACTAACCCAAGTTGATCAAAACTTGATAGACTAAAGATTTGTTAAGGTTGATTAACAAAATTTACCCAAACTATTACTCTAATATTCATACACTATTCCTGCAGAACTTTAGTCTGTCATATTTGTAAACATGATTGGTAAAGATGGATCTTCTAGTGTCAAGCCTAAAAGGTTCACTAGTTCATACAATTTAAAATATAGCAGAGTCAGATAAGTTTTTTGGCTCAATACCCTAGAGATTAAATCAACTATTGACGAAATTATACCTATGTTAAAGGATTCTGATTACACTGAGTTTAATTTAAGAGTAATCAAACCTTCTAGCTCAGGCATGCCAAAATTCCTAAAAAAATAGAATACCATTATTTTTGTTTATAATTCTAAGTGTTTTTCTGAGTCTTTTATTGCATATTCTTTGAATGTAAATGCTCTTATAAAACTAAGTTACAGCGGAAGATGAATAAGGGTTCACATGTGGAACAACCTAGATACTCATAAGATGATAGGTCCATGTGATAAACTATAATGGCTAGGAGTATCATAGACTCTGAAACGGTTAATTTTAAATGTAGCTTGTGCTGAAGCTGAATAGCTCAAACATTTTATTATGTACATACAAATTTACATACCTGTCATTTATTTTTAAATAAATTGTGATAATTAATTTGCCTTTAAAACTACTAAAGCATGTTTCTATGAGTTCTAAGATGAACAGGTACTTGTAGCTGCAATTCAAGACATTAAAAGAGCCTAAAAGGAAAAAATGTGGTTCTTGACTATAAAAGTCATAAAAGAACTTTATAGATCTCTTGACGAAGAGACTGTTTACTCTTGACCAAGAGTTTGTCTAGGAAATTAATTCTAGAATCATCGAGGGGGATGGGGTTAAGCCCATAAGTAAGTCACCAGCAGTGGCAACCCAACCGAGTCTGACTGGAGATCCCAAGAAGCCGGTTCAATGGGTAGAAACAAGCTGGACTTAGGTGACTTTTATGGAACACTGACCCGAGATTAAAATCTCATTAAAATAATGCCCAAGTGGCTGTACATGTGTACAATGATTCCACATCCCTATGGTGACAGTGTTCCTGTGTGATCTGGTTAGGATGGATTTTTTTAAACTCTTAATAGGTCCAAGCATTATAATGCAGGGTTGACACCGATCACCAATCCTTTAAGGACTTACCTATATGAGAGGTCGTGAAGGCCACGACTATGGGACAGGGTAATCCCAGACAACTCTTATGAATATGGAAAAGTGCTCATGACCAATCAAAAGCTCCGCCCCGATAGATCCAAGGACCTCTAGCGTACTATGTGTGCTATTTCTTCAGACAAAGACAATAGTCACTATGTGAGATTCAAGGTTGTAGTCCATCTCATTTATGCATAGTATTTACTTGCCCAGAAATTCTCTACTTCTATCTCTGTTAAATATTGTTATCTCTATCTTTTAAAACTTGGTTTTTGGGGGGATTGTTATTATTATTATTGGAAAAAACTAATTTTTTAAACACCATTCCTCTCCATTCAATGCATTATAATAGCTTTCTTTATTTGGCTATTCATTAGGTGGTATTTATGGCCATTATTTCTATTAAAAAACTTTTGGTCTTTGGCCTCTATATATCTCTGTAGATCCAATAAGTTTGGGAAATGAAAAATTTTATAGTCTTCTCCTTTCTCCTTCTCCATAGAAGTTAACTCCTCCCTCCTTCCGTCTACAAAACTATCATTTATTCGTTCCATTTTTTTTTTTCTTTCCTCTCTGGGCAAAGCTAAGTTTGGATCATTCTTTCGAAGCCGTGTGCGGTGACGGAACGCCGGTAGCAAGGGAGTTTTACCACTAGGAGAATTCGAGAGGATGTCTGCACATAGACCTCGAATAAACTCTTAGGGCAGTGCTTCGTGCACGACTTTTCCGTAGACCGGTATATCTAACTTATTGTTATTTTTGTTTTCATGAATCGAAGGTAATATTTTCCAACATCATGTCCTCTGTAATTAAGTACAAATCATGTCACGCTACATGATATCTTAATGACTGCTAGCGAGAAAGTAGTTTACTAACAGCAAAATAAACACTAAAGTAGTACTTCTGATGGTAATCAAGACAATACAAGCATTTGGCACTTACTTTCCTTCTATATCTGAATGTTGAATTCAATGCAACTTGTTGTCCTTGGCATGGCATATCTTAAGGGTGGCTCTGGTTTGATGCAGGTAGAAGGTTCAACTTTAGATTCAGAAGACATGATCTGCTTCCGAGAAGAGAGGCTCGTGACAAATAAATAATATAAAGGCAGATTTTGACCTCATGAATCAATACCAAGACAACAGACGGGTGAAATCTTTCATTCCTTGGGAGAAAACGAAAAAAGAGAGTACTAATATCTTATTTGAATCCAATTGTATACCATACTATTAACTCAGAGCATAGCTCTAAATACAGAAAGGAAGAGCACGTCTGAACGATTCCATTTTACAGAATGTAAGAGCACTACTGAACCATTCCATTTTATGGTTTAATACCAGTTGTTGTTGTTGTAACTTCAATTGAGGATGTATAATTCGATTGTTGTATCCATTGTGTTGTAAATATGAATTATTCATCATTATTATTTTGTAGGGCTTTTTGATATTACCCTCCTACTAGATGCAGAATATTGATATTACCCCCATGTTGTTTTATAAGTTGATATTATCCCCCTGAAAGTGTCACTTTTGACTTTATAGTGACACATTTAAAACACTTTAACGACACTTTCAGGAGGTAATATCAATATCTTGCATCTAGCAGGGGGGTAATATCAAAAAGGCCCTATTTTGTATCTATAATCTATGCCTTTTGGTTATCCATAACCTATGTATTTTGACATTTTCTTTCCTCTTAATTGTCATCATGATGTTAACCTCCATTGTAATACTATATAAGGGGCTCTTCTCAAGTTGATTGATATATATGTGAATGAAGAAACATTTTTTTCCATTTTCTCCATCTTACTTTTCTATACTTTGTAAAACGTTATCAGTACGAATTGCTCTAGAGAATAGAAGAAATGAGAAAGATTTCCCTTAAGAAAAGAGAAGAAAAAAATTACTTATATTGAAGAGGTAAGTTTAATTTGTGTTGAACATGTTCACAATTTCATTCAAAATAGAAAAATTATGATAATTTATTTAAGATTATGTATAAACTTCATGTTTGTAACTTTTTCTTATGACTTTATCCAAGTATGAAATTAATCTAGAATATCTTCTTCTTTTTTCACTTATTATGAATTAGTTAATTACATTAAATTAGTTTATGTGATTTTCCTATTTTCATAATTTTGTTTGATTTATTTGAATTCTACAAGGTACTAATTCACATTGTTGTATATGTGAATTGAATTATGAGAAAGTACCCAAAATACATTATTTATATAATGATCACATTGTTGTATATGTGATACATATAAGACATAATATTATTTGATAGTGTTTCATCACATTGTGGTATATGTGAAGTTTTGTAATCTTGAAAGCACTTAAAAATTTTATCATTTAAATTAATTTACCTCTAATATAATTATCTTCTACCATATAGATGTCGAGTCTTGCAAAGCTTGAATTCAAAGCTCTTGGTGTGAACACATAAATGCCGCTGAATTTACCTCATAATGCCGCTGAATTTACCTCATACGTTTTTGATGATTATTGTACATCATTAGGAATTGCGGTAGAGCATCTTGTTCTCCATGTGCACACATAAAATGGGTTAGCCGAGTCATTTATTAAACATCTCCAACTTATAGCTAGACATCTACTAATGTAATCTAGTTTACCAATTAACGTTTAGGGATATGATATTTTACATGCTACATCTCTAGTTAAATTTAGACCCATTGTCTACCATATTTTTTTACCTATACAACTTGTTAGTGGTAAACAATACAACATTTCACATTTCAGAAAGTTCAGATATGTAGTATATTGTTAGCCCAATGTTTAAGTTACGTTTTTGAATATGACTAATCGATTAAGTTTATCATTATGATAATCGATTAATTACTATAGTTAACTTCTACTTAAACTCAGCATTGTCCAGATATGCATTAATGTTGTAATATTTACTTCTGTATATTGCTTTGTTCGTCCAACTGTACTTGTAGAAAATAATAAGCAAGACCAACATGGATATATGCAACAAAGAAATGATGATGAGCCAAAGACGGCGTTATACCAGTAGATTTTTTTGAACCGTCTACGACATCTCTGGAGCCTCGCACTCGGGGATTCCACTACCCGGTCAGCAGACTGGGGTTGAGGGGGCAGTGCCCCTCGTGGGGGTTCGGGGACGAATCCCCCGAAAGGTATTCAGATTCCCAGATCTGTTTATCTTTGGACAACTGTCGTCAAGGGGAAAGGCGTCTTCAAGTCAGCGGATGCTCCAGAAGTTTGGCGTTATCAAGTGCTCTCAGTTTTTCATCATATGTATTTTATATTTTATTGAGTCTAAGACTTATGTAAGTCGATTCGTACTTGGCAACTAGAAGTACTCAAGTTCACTCACATTAGCCTACCCAAAATACCACTCAAATCAAACCAAAACTAGCCCATACCAAAACTTAGACCATTCTGGAAATAGGCCTACCGAACTCAGGCCGAACTCGGTCTCTGACCGAACTCGAACCGAACTTGGTCTGCCATAAACAAAAATTTAGCTAGTTGTTAAATCCCTGATTTTGTGGTTCCAACGTTCAAATTTTGAATATTTGGGTACCGAATTCTGGCCAAACTCTGTCCCAGAATAGCCTATAAATATACTTGTATTTTTCCATTCTTACTCACTCATCTCTTCTCAATCTTTATATCCATTAGTGAGCAATACTCAGAGCCTTAACCTTCTCCATCTCCAAGATCAACTCTCCAGCCTTCTAGTGCCAAGTGCAATCTCGGTTAAAAGTCTGTCAGAGTTGTAAAAGCTTGGTTTGTCAAGTTTTAAGTGTTTCAAATTTGCGTGCCCTTCGCATCAAACGCACGTGCGAAGTCTTTCTAGCCCTTCGGATCAAAGCTCAATGTTGTAAGAAGTCGACAAGCCTTTAGATTAAAGCTTGTGATTCACTATTGGTGATTATAGTGGATACAACTCCGAGCAAGAGTTCTCGGGACTGGACTGCCATCCACGAGAGATACCAGTATATATTATGGTATTTGCGTTTTCTTTCTCTCAACCCTACTGCTTTACATATATACATTATTATTGTTAGTTAGTAGCTATCTTTATTTCACATCAATTTTTAATTGGATAGATTATTCCGATGCATTCTATTCACCTCCCCTCTAGAGTTGTCTATATATATGTCCCAATTTTACCTCCCAGAAGAATTAAGATGGGTCCCCAACGACGTTTGAAAATATACATTGGTTTTGAGTTATCTTCCAAAATAAGATATTTGGAACCAATGACTGGTGATGTCTTCACTACAATATTTGATGATAGCCAATTCGATGAGAGAGTTTTACCACCGTTAGGGAGAGGAAAGCAATAAATTATTCATATAGAACAACCCATTTCTAATGAACGATGTGAATTGACATAGAATATGCCTCTCTATCTCATCAAGATCACGAACTCCACAATGTGATTATGAGACAAGGAGAATGATATATTTGTAAGATATTACAAATGAATTACCTGATACATTTAATGATGTCGCAAAGGTAAATAGATCACATGTGCTAGCTATGAATGTGCCAGCCAGATTCACCGTTCTAGTTGGACAAAATCCAAACAAGGCGGCAAATGAATCTACTATACGCCAAAAGAGTGGTAGGCCTATAGGTTCCAAGGATTAGTGCTCCTAGAAAGAGGAGAGTTAATGAGACATCTTGTCCTGATAAATGTCCGGTAGTGGCTGGATCTCCATAAATAAATAATAAAGATATGCACATTTTCAAATTCACTAAAATGCCTATGGATGCCTCTAGAGTGGCACAGGTACCTGGAAATAAAGAGATCTCGATATTCCATAAACGTTCAGGTGAATTGTGGAATAGTAAAGCACTTTCATCGATGATATATTTAGCTATGCAGTAGCTACTAAAATATCAAAGGACAATGATGATTGTGAAAATGAACCACATGGTATAGATGAATGTTGACAAAGAAAAGATTGACCAATGTGAAAAGATGTTATTCAAGCATAATTAAAATCGTTAGAAAAATATGGTGTGTTTGGACCTATAGTAGAAACACCAAAGAGCATAAACCATGTTAGTTTTAAATGGGTATTTGTGAAAAAATAAAATTAGAGGAACGAAGTTGAAAGATACAAAGTCCGACTTGTAGCATAAGGTTTCTCTCAAAGACCTGGAATTGGCTATGTGGAGACATACTTTCCAGTTATGGATGTCATTATTTTTAGATATCTAATTAGTCTCGCAGTTTCTGAAAATCATGATATGCAACTTATGGATGTTGTAGCTGCATATTTGTACGGAGACTTAGATACTGACATCTATATGAAAATTCCAGAAAGTTTTACAATGCCAGATACTAAGTCAAAGGGCATGTGTTCAATTAAACTTAGACGAGCATTATATGGGTTGAAACAATCTGGAAGAATGTTGTATAATCGTCTTAGTATATATTTGACTAAGGAATAATACAAAAATAGTCAAATTTGTCCATATGTCTTTATTAAGAAATCCAAGAATGGACTCTTAGTATAAGTATATGTGGATGATATAAACTTGATCGAGTCTCCTACAGAATTGAAAAAAAAAACTGCAAACTATTTGAAGAAAGAATTTAAAATGAAATACTTGGGAAGGACAAAACTTGGTCTCGGTTTGCAAATAGAACAAAGTTCCAATGAAAAATTAGTGCATCAATCTCGATATATTGAAAGAATTTTAAAATGATTCAGAATGGACAAAGCACATCCACTAAGTACATCTATGGTTGTACGGAGTTTGGATTTGGATAAAGATCCATTCCGACCAAAGGTAGAAGATGAAAAAGTTCCTGCACTACCAAAATATGATGAAATAGCGACGTTTTTAGCGACATCATATTAAAACGATGCTAATATTAAAGATTTGAGCAACTCCAAAAATAAACGTTGTTATACATCGTTGTTGATGACACATAGCGACGTTTAATTCAACTTTTTAAAATAATAGTCGATATAAGCTTATTTAAGGTCGCTAAACATAGCTGAGTTTTTTGATTTAGCGACGTTTAGCGACGTATTTAGTGACGTTAGTTTTTTTGATATTTAGCGATGTTTTTAGCGACATCAATAACGTCGCAAACTCAGCGACGTCATAAGTTGACGTCGCTAAAAGTCGCTAAATTTTTTAGTACAGGTTTCCTTCCCCCCCCCCCTTCTGTCGAAATCTTCCCCCAAATTTTCAAACCTCCCCCTCTTCCCCCCCTTTCTCCGGCAAAGTTCCCCCTTCGGCGTCCTCCACACCCCCCTACTCCGGCGTCCTCCCATCCCTACCCCCCCATCGGCTCCCCCACAGCCCCCCTACTCCGACGGACCCCCCGAGTGCCCCCCTCCCGCACGGCTCCTCCCCTCCGACAACCTCGGACTTCTCCTCCTCCTCCTCTAGGTAAACCCTAACCCGATCTCTCTCTCTCTCTCTCTCTCAGATGCAGACACGATATAACATTGACACAGACACGACACATACACACTGACACAGACACGACATAGACACCGTCACAGAGGGTGTAAACCCTAACCCTAACCCTAACCCTAACCCAATCTCTCTCTCTATCTCTCTCTCACAGATGCAGACACGACATGACACTGACACAGACACAGACATGACACACACACACTGACACAGACACGATACAAACACTGTCACAGAGGGTGTAAACCCTAACCCTAACCCTATCTCTCTCTCTCTCTCTCTCTCTCTCTGAGATACGAACACGATATTTGATAGCGGACACGACACATACACAGACATAGTGTCACGCCCCAGTCCCAAAATACCGAGAGACTGAGCACGTGGGCAATGGCCAGCAGCACGCACCGATGGACAACCCAATTTAATGGATCCATCAGGGCATGCTTAAGCTGTAATCTAGCAGTAAAATGTTACAAGTCTCAGGTATTTCTAATCTCATCCACAGAATAGCACAGATTAATTACCAGAAATAATGCAATGGAAATAAATAAGCAATACCAAATAAGATTATCTCGGGAAACAATCCGAGAATTAGTCTGTTACATTCAGAGGAAAAATAGACAGGAAATAAAATACTGAAAATGGAAATACTGTGTAGATGAAGCCGGTGCTCAGGAGAAATCTTCGGCCAATATCTCGTTCTCTGTTCCGGGTTCTGCTCCAAGGAGTGCTCCTGTACCGTATACCTCGTGGTAGTTCTCTCCAGCTATACCTGGGGACATCATCCATTCCAGGTCCTCAGGGGACATAGCAAGGTACAGAAATAACTCAAGCTAAAATGAATATCAGTGCAGCAATAAAATAAACAGCAGGGTAAATATGTAAACCAGCTAAGTGATATGCAAGTGAGAGTTTTAGTCATACTCAGGCTGAGGCTACTACAGGATCAGTGTCGAAGAAACCATAGCAGTATTTTCTCGAAGGGCCAGTAAGGTACCAAAGCTCTGTATCAGAGTCTAAGGCACCGCCAGATAACAGTATTTATATTATATTATATTATATTCAGCCTTGATATGATAATACTCTCCCCACCCCATGTAATCTCACGTCACAGTTCCAGAAAATATCAGGTACAAGTCACGCAAGTTTGAACTAATACAATGAGTTAGGATAGAATCTACGCATGTAAACTGTAAATGACATGAATATGTATCCTATACGGAATCACCAAGTATATCTCAGGCAATTCTGTCACATGAATAGTGTCAGGTGTCCTGGGTTGAGTAGTGAACAAGTTTACATATAAATCTACAAAAAATCAAGTAAAATATTATAACCAGAAATATCTGAGAATTGGCAAGCTTTACTTGCCCACTGATGTATAACTAAGTCCAAGAAATAGGTAGCAAAGCTGCAAGTTTTGGCAAGGTACACTTGTCTGTGGTTCCGGCTCTGTTTGCGGCTCTGACTTCAGTTGGATTTGCAGTTGGTAATCCGGTTGCTGAAATAAACATCACCATCAGATCCAAAAAATATCAATCAGCTAGAAGCGCCTGTTCTTGAGTCCAATTTGGAGACAAGGGCAAAAACGGCAATTTCGGGTCAGAACGGGGTCCACAGGTGGGCCCGCTTTACACCGAAAAACGTGTCAGGGTCAAAGGTCTCCAAATTCACCAAACTTAGTGTCAACAGGTCAGGAACGGTGATACGAACCCAACGGAACTTGCAGAATTGGATTCCGATGAGCCGATCACAAAATCGCCCGTCGAGCGGGGCCTGTGGGGCCCACGACACGCGATTTCGTCAACGTTCTCAGAATCGAACCAAACTTGACCCACAGGACCAGCGTATTGCTACGAGTCCGATGACGTAAGTTTCGTTTCGATCCGACGTGTGTACACAAAATTAGGATAAAATACAAAAAAGTCGGATACGGGGCGATGTCCGCGGATACGCGTTGATCCCGATGTGCACGCACACCCGAATCAGCTTCTGCGAAATACCACACGTTCGTATCAACGACGCGCACGTATCTGTGAAGACCGTGCGCGACCAAGTCATCCCGTTTGGCGGGGCGTACTCAGTTCCGGGGTAAAACAGGGTCTGATTTTTCCTGTTTTTGGATCGCGGTGTGCGATCACCACAGGACGCGATGCCCCGAGCGATTTATCCGGGCACCGAGAGGGTCATACAGGCTTCACAACGCAATTTACGGAATCAAAATCTGAGCTACGAGCAAGAAAATACACGCACCTGAACGGGGTCGAAAAAACAGGGTCTGAATCGTGTCCGACTCGACACGGACACTGTGTCCCGTGTCCGTGTCAGACACAGGAATCGAATTTAGGGTTAGGGTTAGGGATTTCTCGCCGGAGGGCGGCCAGGCAGAGGCGGAGGGGGCCGGGGCTCTGCGGCGGAGGGCGGCGCGGTGGCTGGGGACTCGCCGGCGGCGGCGGAGGGGCCTGACGGAGCTGCCGCTGCTGCTGTCGAGCGGTGCTCACCGGAGAAGAAGAAGAGGAGGGAGGAGAAGGGCTGGGCTGCGGCGGTGGAGGTCGACGGCGACGGTGGTCTGGGTGGGAGAGGGCGGAGCTGGCACGGCGGGGAGGCGGTGGCGGCGTGGTGGTCGACGGAGGGTCTGAGGCGGTGGGGGTCGACGCAGGGGGTTTAAATAGGGGTGGCCGGGGGTGAGGGGGGCCGAGACGGGCGGAGCGAGGGGGTGGTCATGGCGGTGTGGGCGGGCGGAGCGTGGCCGAGGACGCGGCGGAGGCGGCGGGAAACGCGGGCTGGGGGAGAGAGAGGGGAGCCGGGTCGTGCGGGTTGCGGGCACGGGCGGGTCGGGTCTGGCGGATCCGACCCGACCCGCTAGGGGCTGGACCGGGCTCGGGCCCAATGGGCCGGGCCGAGCCGCTGGGCTGGGTTTAAATAAAAATAATAATAATAAATATAATAATAATAATAATAATGATAATAATAATAATAAATGATAAATAATTAAATAAATACTTAATTAAATAAATAAATAAAATATTTTTTAGGTGTTTTAAAAATCGGTCCGGGATCCGATAAATTCCAGAAAAATTACCCTAAGTCCATTTTTTTTATTTTACACTCAAAAATATTATTTTCATAATATTTTAATACTATTTATTATCATTTAAAAATCATTGAATAATTAAAACCCAGTTTTTAAATAACAGAAAATTCCCAGAAAATTCTAGAAAATTATGAAAAATCCAGTTTTAAAAATTTTGAAAAATCAGGGGGTTTACACATAGACACGACATGGGATATGACACAGACACATACACCGACTGTTGTTACCAACAACTTATCTGACTACTTTTTACCAAAACATAATCCACTATTAGACGGTATTTTTTAAACTAATCATACGACTTATTAGCATGTGAGTGTCCTATACATTGTATAGAGAAATACTTTTCATAAATACCCGGCATCTCAAGTGTTTTTGTGAGAATATTCAGTCATAAATGAGACAAGTGCAGACACTGGGTGTGTGGTATTGTCTAGTCCACATTAGGAATATAATAATTAAATGTAAATTAGGCTTTACCGAATAATATTTTAGAAACAAATGTCAAGTGTGGATATATAGGATACAGAGTTGACACTCACTGATACACTGCAATATGAGTATTTAGGATACAGAGTTGAACGAAGAAGTATCAGTGCTAGGACTAGGTGTATCAGTGCATGTACTGTATTCCTGAGTATTCTTATGTGTGTGTAAACGAGTAGGTGTATAAAATAATTAGGTTTTTCTGAGTATATATGCTAGGACTAGGAGTATCAGTGCATGTACTGTATTTAACGATGAGTATATACTTGAACGATGTCTATTCATCTTTGCAGAAGTATCTAGAAATGGATATGAATTACTATCTGTGTCATCGTTCGTGGATGTACAACCGTCATCCTGATGACATGTGCGGTATGCGAGATGAATTCATTGAGGGTGTACAGCAGTTCCTGCAGTTCGCCAAGGCGTTCCCTCAGTACATGGACGGTACCAAAATTAAGTATCCGTGTGTGAGATGTCGCAACTTGAAATATCATCCAAAAGTGGAAGTCACATATTATTTGTAGTCGAAGGGTTTCACGCCGAACTACTATCAGTGGACCGTGCACGGAGAACTTGTGTCTTTACCATCGGAGTCGGAGCCTTATGTGGAGCCGTATATGGATGTCTACGACTACGCTGCTTATGACGACGAATAGGTGAACATGGTTTTTGATGCGGCGGGACCTAGTTTCGATCCGGACAATCATGTTGCAGCTGAGGAGGCCTCGAATGCCGATGTTGCGAAGTTCATGGAGTTGCTGGAGAATGCAAGGACTCCATTATATCCTGGTTGTGAGGATCATTCACCGTTAGAGGTGGTTACAAGATTATTGAGCATCAAGTCCGATTTTAACATGTCGCAAGAATGCTATAAACGACTGATGGATTTGATAATAGAGATCTTACCAGAGGGTACAAAGTTGCCTAAAGACTTCTACCAATCTAAGAGGATTGTAAGATCGCTCTGGATGGGATACGAGAAAATTAATGCATGTCGCAACAGGCATGTTGCACTACAAAGACGATAAGGATGAAGATGCGTGCAGATTCTATGGTGATGATCGCTACAAGGCCACTGGAAGAGGAAAGTTTGTCGGTGCAAAGAAGCCTACCGATTTGATGCACTACTTGTCTTTGACGCCGCGGTTGCAGAGGTTGTTTATGGTGAAGGAGACTATAGAAAATATGAGTTGGCACAGGCGAAAACAGATCGAAGGAGTATTGGATCATCCATCCGATGGAGAAGCATGGAAGCACTTTGATCGAGAGTATCCAGATTTTGCTTCGGATCCGCGTAATATTATATTGGGGCTCTCCTCCGATGGTTTTACCCCATTCGAACTTTCGGACTCCCAGTATTCGTGTTGGCCTGTGATCGTCACTCCGTACAATCTACCGCCTTGGATGTGCATGAAGACTCCGTATATGTTCCAAACCGTTATTATTCCGGGTCTGAACAATCCGAAGCGAAACATTGATGTATATTTACAGCCTTTGATAGATGAGTTGAATAAGCTGTGGGAAGCAGGCTCCAACACGTACAATATTTCTAGAAAGCAGAATTTTTAGATGAGGGCAGCACTTATGTGGACCATCAACGACTTTTCAACCTATGAAATATTATCGGGATGGAGTACTCATGGTCGTCTCTCATGTCCGTATGGCATGGACCGCACTAAGGCTTTTCGTTTGAAATACGAAGGCAAATCGTGCTTCTTCGATTGTCATCGACAATTTCCGTAGAAGGATCATCCGTACCGGAGGAACATGAATGCTTTTCGTGCGGGCGTTATGGAGAAGGCCAATCCACCGCCAAGGTGGCCCAGATACACGATATGGAAAGAGGTAAAAGATTTACCAAGTTCTGTCAAAGAGCTTGCTAAGGGGTACAAGTGTGACGGATTTTGTCGCACCCATAACTGGACGAAGAAGAGTATATTCTGGGATATGCCATATTGGAGCACCAATATGATCAGACATAACCTTGATGTCATGCATATCGAGAAAAATGTATTTGATAACATAATTAATACTGTAATGGAGGTAAAGGGGAAGACAAAAGACAATCTGAAGGCCAGGTTGGACTTAGAAGAAATATGTAGAAGTTCTGCGTTGCATTTAATTGAGGAGGAGAATGGAAAGTTAAAGCAACCTAAGTCAATTTTTTTACTGGAGAAGGAGGATAAATGAAGACTTTATAGGTGGATTCAGGGTCTAAAATTTCTAGACGGGTACGTGTCAAACTTGAGAAGATGTGTCGACCTCAAGGAGAACAAACTGGCGGGTATGAAGAGCCACGATTGTCATGTATTCATGGAGAGGTTAATTCCGATTGCATTTCGGAAATTCTTACCGCAGGTCGTTTGAGATCCATTGACAGAGCTTAGCATATTCTTCAGAGATCTTTATTCTACTAAGTTGCTCATCGATCATCTAGAAAAGAAAGAAGGACAGTGCGGTAATACTGTGCAAGCTCGAGAAGGTGTTTCCTCCTGGATTCTTCGACTCTATGGAGCATTTGCAAATTCATCTTTTCTATGAGGCACGTGTTGGTGGTCCTGACGGTTATTGGTGGATGTACCCGTTAGAGCGGCATTTGAATTACCTAAAGAGAAAGGTGAAAAACAAGGCACGGGTTGAGGGCTCTATTTGTGAAGCTTATGTTCTCGAGGAGATTACAAACTTTTGCTCGACGTATTTCAAATCTCATGTTGCTACTAATAGAACGAGAGCTCCGAGAAACGACGACGGATATCATGAATCTAATGATGCAATACTGAAAGTATTCAATGCGTCCGGAAAGCCTTCGGGGAAAATAAAAAAGAGATATTTGAATGACAACGATCTAAGGGCTGCTCAGTTGTATATATTACTTAATTGCGACGAGGATGAAGTGGAGAAGCTAGAGGGGTAAGTAATTAATACGTCCATATTTACGTCATCTCAATGTAATAGTATAAGCTACTATTATGCTACTAATCAGCGGTTGCTTTATTATTTTTCAGTACATATAATGATGAGCTGAGGTCGGTTAGACCCTACATAAGAGACGAAGAAGTAGAACAAGAAATGAGACGTCATTTTTCTTCTTGGTTAAGCGCATATGTAAGGAGCTCGGTAATTATTTTTCTGTATGCACTTGCACAATAAATAACTTACTATCGCTACTTTGGTATTTAGGTCGATCGTCTAATGACACCCGAGACTGAATCTATTAGAACTCTAGCCAAGGGACCAATTACTGCCGTCAAAATATGGCCAAGTTACTATATGAATGGGTTTAGGTTCAAGTCAACAAATGCTCCGATCAGAGACAACTTTCTTGATCTTGATTCCACGAAAAATAGTTGTTTGTGTATCAAATCTTCGAACTACAAAGACGTCGATCCAGGCAATAATTTCTTTGGCATCTTACGAGAGATTGTGGAGTCGACATATAATTATAGCACAGAACCTACAAAGATCATGCTATTCAAGTGTGAATGGTTCGATCCAATTCAAGATCAAGGTTGGAAAATTGACAAGCATGGTCTTGTGGATATAAACTACAAGCGTAGATATCAAGGCTACGAACCATTTGTCCTATCAAGTCAGGCTCAGCTCGTGTACTTCACAACTTATCCTAGACGGGGGACAGCGAAGTTGGATTGGTAGACAGTATGCAAGACTAAAGCTAGAAATACCTTTGACGTTGACGAAATAACTTATCAGGAGGACGAGCTACCTCTTGTAACAAATATTGTAGATGTTGACTCAACGAAAGTTACTCATTACACGACTAATAATGTAGAAGAGGTAAAATTATTCGAAGAGGAAGACGAAGACGAAGTAGATGAAAGTGAAGATGAGGAGGAAGAGGAAGAGGAGGAAGAGGAAGGCGAACAATATGAATTTTCTGAAAATGATTGAAAATAAAATATTTTGCATGTAGAATGTACTATATTTTAACTGTAGAATGTACTATTTTGACGACGATATGTATTATATTTTGACTGTAGAATGTACTATCCATTTAGACTTGTGACACTACTATTTATTTACTGTGCAATTCTATTAATGTTATGAGATATGCATAACATTTTGACTGTAGAATGTACTATATATTTGTTTATGGATTATTCACAATTATTATTTTGTATTTATAACCTATGCCTTTTGGCTATCCATAACCTATGTCTTTTGGCATTTTTTTTCTTAATTGTCATCATGATGTTAACCTCCATTGTAAGCTTATATAAGAGCTCTTCTCAAGTTGATTGATATATGTGAATCAAGAAACAATTTTCTCCATTTTCTCCAACTTACGTTTCTCTACTTTGTAAAATATTGTAATTTTTTGTAAAATAAACATATACTAATGAAGTATATTGATCCTATCTTTCCTGCCAAGGTTGTTAAGGGGCATAGGAAAAGGAGGAAGTCGTGACTCCCTCACTAAAGCAAGGAACATAGCTAGGCGAAAGAAAGCTAGGAGTGGACATGTATTTCTGAGATGGCAGTATCTTTCCCTCGCAGAAAATTTTCTTGTGACTGTAAAATTTACGGAACAAATATCGAATGTTTGCACTTGTTATTCAAATCATAACTTTTCTTAGCATGCTTACATGGTTAAAAAGGTTTCTAATATTAGCGTAGCTTGGATCAGTATGTCAAATCAATGCACATAATACATTATACGTAATTATTTTCATTTCAGAGATTTTACAAGTTCTTAACTTTTGTTCCAATTAAAGTCAAGGCTAGCTTGCACTAAAATACCTTCAATTTGATGTTCTTATTAGTATTTCTTTCTTTCTTTTAGATATAAGCTTCTCAAATCTAGCCAATTTCAAAACATAAGTGATATGAATCTTGTTATTTGGTAGATCTCTCAAATGTTGGACCGTTTCAACATAATCTTGCTGTCAAAATCCATCTAGGTTAAAATAACCTACTCTTGTAGTTAACATTAACCATTCTAGATGAATTACCATTTTGACTTTAGGGATTAGTAGGATGTATTTGAGATTTGTTTGCGTTTGAGGTTGATGAGGAGGAGAGGGTGACTGAAGGAGAAAGCAGGTGGCTAAGAGGGTGAGGGATGACTGGGTTATCGATGAAGGAAAAAAGAGTGGTGGTGTTGAAGGATAGGACGAAGGACTGAACAAGGGAGGGGTGGCTGTGGAAGAGAGGAGAAGTTGACACCAATTATGGAAGGTTGGTGATTGGTTGATTATGGACGGTTCGTGATTGGGTTCGAGGATTAAGAAGAATGTGTTAGGGATTCCAATTAAGTTAACTTTAACAATGTCAAGTTACAATTGTTAACCACATGGACTTATGATCAATTATTTTCATGATTTGAGGGATATTCTTCCAAATAAAAAGATTTAGAGGACTTCTGTGGAAATGACCAAGATTTGAGGGGCTGATAACAAAAAGGCCCTTCATATATTTGCTGCCTTAAACCTGAGATTGATAGAAGAAATTTACTTTTCTTTTTTTTTCCTTTTAGGGGCAATTTTTTAACAAATTAGTCCCATGTGAGCCTCAAATGTGAATGAAGAAGGTTGGTGGGGGAGATCTGCACTCATAATTTGTTAACAATTTAATAAAAAAAATTAGCGTAGAAACCTGTAAAAGCATAAATGTATAAATGTTGAAGGTACTTAAATGTAGACTAGCCTAAAATCAATTTTACCTTTGTTCTTTCCAAAGTTAAAGTGCTATAATTATTTTGTTCAAATATAAAGCTGTATATAGCTTCTACTTGATTTTCATGTGATAGTAGGCCCGAGAAATCCAATTTCATTGCTATTAAAACATTACAATCTATACTTTATTGTCAAATTGAAGACCCTGAAAAGATTTAACTCAACGACCACAGCCGAAACAAGTTACAAATAAAAGAGTCCAATTCTGTTACCATTAAAGTTAACGCTGATGTCAACATTAACCTACCCCCGCCCCCCCACCCCCCCCCCCCCCCCCCCCAACACACACACACAAATTAATTAGTTTTCAAATAATTAATATTAATATTAAATCTTAATGTTGATGTTAAAATTTTAACGTTAATAATAAATACTAACATTAACATAACCTCCATTAATTAACTTTTAAATAATTAATGTTAATGTTAAATACTAATATTAATGCTAAATATTAATTTTAGCATTAACGTTAGTGTTAACTTTAACGAGGGGTTATCCATTAAAGAGGGTTAACAAAATCAGACTCCAATTAAAACCACGCAAATTTGGTGCAAAAAATTCTCTTACATATATACAGATTTCTCTCTTTTTAGCTATAAGGGTAGATGCAGTGTTTACTTTTCCTTCTTTTGAATGTAGTCGCAGGACCATATAGAAGGCTTACCATACATCTTTATGATTTATTTATGAATAATGATTTCGAGTGTCTAAGCCATTAGAAACATAGATATCATTTTCCGTTGATATGATTCTCATTAAAAAAAAAAAACCCTTTACTTTGCATAGTAAAAGGGGAACGGAGAAAACATATACCCATTTGATATATTTGATATTTTTCAATCAGTTCACAATTTCTCTGAGAAGAAAATTTCTCTGTTTGATAACTCTTAAATCATTTAACTCCTTCACTTTGCAAAGTAAAAAAAAGGGAAAAACTAAAATTTAAACAGTTCACTTAGCTGAGTTATAATCTTCCAACATGCATTATCAACTCAGCAACTCGGTTCAAACTCTAGACAATACCTTCTTGACACAACATATTTCCCCATGGCCAAACATATTCCACTAGTATGGAAAGCTAGTTACATGTCTTCCAAAAATGAGGTTGGAAAGACGAGACCGACATGGTTCTGTGCCACTAGAAAACTTGACTAACCATCACATTCCAGCAAAAGATGCAACCGTTCTGTTGCCCGACTCTCCATATTTTCTTTATATGCTCCCTGGGACTTCTCAATTTTTTATCCCTGCAGTGGATATTGCAAGAGTCAAAAGACACAAAACACAATCAGAATTATTACTCCACAGAACTGCATACCTTCCACTGTGTCTTCTGTTTCCATTGGTTGAACTACTGCACCATCTCTTTCTTCACTGCTTGTTTTCTCAACCTTCAGCTTCTACACGAAAGAATAGCAACTTAGATTAATAACTCGGTGTTTGTACTTTTGTATGCTGAACCTCTCTCCCTGCTTTTCTTGGTAAGTCGTTTGTTGCCTATACTAGTTTCTGAGCAACAAGTTCCGAGTCATGGATTTATAAAATTATGTCTTAGCATAGGGAAGAGAACTGGAAAAGATGGATATAGTACAATGGCCCAGCCAGCCAAAAAACAATAAAAATTTATGTTTGTAAAAAAAAAAAATAGTGTATGCTACCTCAAAAAAATTAGTGTATGTTACCTCAAAAAAAAAAACAATTGTAGAGAATAACCAACATATCTCCACGGAAGAGCTTAGTTATAATAACTTAAGAATACAAATATGAAAAGCTCTAACAAATGAAGAATACAAATAGACTATTACTCTGAATATGGAAGGAGACCATAGTTACTTGGGTCACGGTTCACTACTACACTTAATGCGATTACGATTACAAGATATGCTACTTTCCACAGTACGCAATACAAGAGGGTAATTGAGTTTCATTTAAGAATTTAAGAGTGACTTTTACTCTCTCTCTCTCTCTCTCTCTCTCTCTCTCTCTCTATATATATATATATATATATATATATATGACAAACGGGATATGAGTCATAGTGTTTATATTCCTACATGAGCTATACACATGTTGACCAATAGGAATAGAATGTACTAGTGCACATGGGTGCATATGTGATGTGGAAGTCTATTGATATTGGTCCACATATGTATGGCTTATGTAAGAATATGAGCACTATGGCTCATATTCCGTTACCCATATATATATATATATATATATATATATATATATATATATATATATATATATATATATATTCGGAAGAGGTAGTTGTTCATGTTCGCTCCTACCGGAATTCGAACACCACTCACTCGGGTCTTATGTCTCCACTCTAGCAACTTAAGCTACCAAGTCCTGACATCTCTCTCTCTCTCTCTCTCTCTCTCTCTCTCTCTCTCTCTCTCTCTCTATATATATATATATATATATATATATAAGTTGCTTCCGTGAATTAGTAGCTTCAATAAGTTGTGCTTCATTTTGAATTCTTCAACATACTCTTGTGTGCTTTATTTTGATACTTAATTGAATTTGTTCTCTTTTATATTATCATTTAATTTGTATCTATGTTGAACTTTATACAGTCCGATCTGGATCATCACTTTTGTCTATCCGGATTGGGAATCCAGTCATCCACCAAAATCAGGGTCAATGGATCCAAAACATGGTTCCTAAGGGGTACGGAAATTCTTGTAACTATGAGTTACTCTTGACTCGATCTATAAATATATAACAAATCTTTGACTAAATATAATTGACGGGTATGGAAATTCTTGTAACTATGAGTTACTCTTGACTCGATCTATAAATATATAACAAATCTTTGACTAAATATAATTGACCAAACTAAGTATTAATCATAAAATAGACCCGAAACTCTCTCTCTCTCTCTCTCTCTCTCTCTCTCTCTCTCTCTATATATATATATATATATATATATATATATATATGGAAGAAGATAATTTATAAATGAAAAAACATGTTACATCACAGCTTTCTGTCAGGTGAGAATCTTGGTTGTTCTCAACCCATTCACATCAAACTCTATATTGTGAAGAATGCCAGCTCTAGCAGTACAAAGTCCCTCAAAGATCCTATTGTTTCTCTCCTTCCAGATATGTCTGGTGCATGCCTCCTTGAACCATAGACCTCCAGGGGTACGAGACCCCCTGATACTCCGAATGATCGATGTTATACCCCTATCCCCGTTACCGTGCAGTTTGGGGAGCGCCACTTGTCACCGTCATCTTTCTCATGCACTACCATACTCGAAGAATAGATGCATCATCGATTCCTAGTCATGTCCACAAAGGACACCTCAAATCCATAAGTTGGACTCCAAATCTGTAAAGCCGGTCCCTTGTAAGAAGTTTACCAAGTAGCAATTTGTACAAACAATATTGGAACTTGCTAGCAATTTCCTTATACCATATAATGTCAGCATGCTCCCATTTGTCTTGAGCCATACGGATTTGGCCATACACTAGTTGGAATACAAAATTTTCGGTTGGGCTGCCATCCCACACCCAACTGTCACAGTCCAAGCAATCGTCGATCGGGATGCAGTGGATTTCTTGCTCAAGCTGCCGCGAAAAAGGAAGCCCCCCTAGCTGCCAAGTGCCGACCCCAATAATGTGAATGACTGTCCCCGCCAGGTTGTAGGAACTCGACCCAAGTCATCCACTAGCTCCTGGATGCTCTGGTGCCGAACACAGGGATCCCACCACAAATTCGTCCCCTCTCCATCTGCAATGCGTCAGGTAATTAACTGTTTCAGGCGCATTAGTTGTCGTAGAATATTTTTAAACACAACGGATTCGTTGTTGGTCTCTGATACTCCCAGAAATTCAATCTCTTGAGGTAATGATTTCTCATCCAAGTAGCCCAAACGACTTCCCTTGTATAAACTTCCAAGTCATCCGCAAGCCAGCCACCTCCTGAAGGATAGCTATGGGGCGCAGTCCCACCCCCCTTTCCTCCCAAGCACGACACAGAGTGTTCCATGAGATGACGTGAACCCCTCCCCTCCAGATGAAGTTAGCAGAGACCCTCTCTACTTTCCGGATGGTAGAAACTGGTAGGAGCACCGATTGTAACCAGAACATAACCAACGCTACAACAGAGCGAGCGCACTAGTTCAACCTGACCCCCGAAGGACAGGCATTGGGCCTGCCACCCTTCCACTCTACGTTGAACATACTCCACCAAACTCTGGCACTCGGTACTGCCCGCATAATTGCTCAATAATGGAATGCCTAGATATTTCACCAGAAGCTCACCAAGACGAACCCCAAAAGCGGCTGCCTTCTCCTCCTTCAGTAAGCAACCGCGGGTAAAATAAACAGTGCACTTATCCTTATTAAGACATAGGCCCAAGAGTCGGCCAAACTCCGTCATAATATCCGTCACAACCGTCAAACCAGACCTCGTGGGGTTGAGGAACACCAGTAGATCATCCGCATAGATTATGTGAGAAACGTGGGGAACCATCTGCTTATATATATATATATATATATATACTCACACACACCTACACTCCTATCTTGATGCCTTTGATTTATCTCAGGTTTATGAACTGACGAAGAAGTCCTTTCAACTGCGTCAGGGTGGTCGGTCTCTTGCAGAATACTACAATGAGTTGAACTCAAATCTTCATTGAACTTTGATTATCGAAGACCCAATGATATACCATGTGCCACTGATACTGAGAAACAAAGGAAACATTGCTGATAATTGGGTATATATGTTTCTTGCAGGTGTTGATCACAGCTTGGATCAAGTTAGTAGTCATGTTGTGGCTCTCTCTCCTTTGCCAAGCCTGGATGAAGCCTACTCTCTAGTTCGCGCAAAGTGGATAAACATGTTACCATGGGAACAGAGAACCATTATGAGGCCTCGACTCTTGCTGTCCAAAAGATTAGCTCTTGGCCAACTCCTCGTTCTACCGACTCTATTTCTCGTTTCTGCCCTCATTGCAACAGTACCAAACATACAGTTGATGTCTGCTGGAAGAAACATCGTTATCTGGAGTGGTTCAAGCTTAAGCAACAAGCTAAGAAGAACAAAAAATTAGCTCAAGTTGCTATCACCGACACTTCTCCATCTTCTACTACTCATGTATCTCGATTTTCTTTGCAGGAAGGTAATTCTGGTTTGGCCTTTGTTTCTACTAGTTCAAACACTTGGGTTACTGATTCAGGGACAACTGATCATATGACTAGTAACACTTTCATACTTGACTCAATAATATCTTCACCTATTAAGTATGTTCATGTATTTAATGGCACTACGATATCATTTACAGGGCCCAAAAATGTCCCACTTTCTCCTACATTATCCATGTCTTCTGTTTTACTTGTACGTATTCTCTCTAATAACCTTCTTTCCATTAGCAAAATTAAAAAAAATTATAATTGTTTTGTAACCTTTCATTTCACTCATTGTTTGTTTCAGGACAATCTAACGAACTTAGTTGTGGTTTCCAAGTAGAGAGAGTTTGATCGAGATAGGCATTTCTGTTAGGACCTCCATCTTTTCGTATTTAGAACGTTTATTTCCTAAGTTATTTTGAAATATTCATGTTTCTAGTTTACAGTGTGAACAGTGCATTTATGAAAACTATAGTTTTCCTTTTAAAGTAAGTTTCAATAAAAGTTTTATTCCGTTTTCATGCATTTATACTGATGTGTGGGGATCCTTTTTCTACTTCTTCTGCTTTGGGTCATGAATACTTTGTATCTATTATTGATGATTGCACTAGGGTAAGCTGGATATATTTGCTAATATATATATATATATATATATATATATATATATATATATATATATATATATTCCTCAGTTTTACAAAATTATTGTCACACAATTTCATACTCAGGTTCAGGGTTTTCACTCTGACAACAGTCGTGAGTTTGTAAACCAATATCTTATTGGTTTCTTCAAACAACATCACATACGCCTGACAATGTGTGCTTACACACCACAACAGACGGCATAACTGAGCGTCTAGAGGTGGCTCGTGCCTTATGCTTTAGTATGCATGTTCTAAACATTTCTAGGCCGAGTTGTCACAAGATTGTTTTTCTTATGAACTGTATGTCTGCTCGTATTATTGACTATCAAACTCCTTTAAGAATGTTGCCTCGATTTTACTTTATTCCCTCTGCACTAAATATTTGTCCTGAGGTTTTCGATTGTGTTTGTCCTAAGGTTTACGATTGTGTGTGTTATGTTCATGTACATTTCCTTCATAGGGATAAGTTTGACCCTCATGCTAAGTGTCTTCCTTGGTTACTTCAGTTCACAAAAGGGCTATAAATATTTTCATCCTCCTACAGGTAAATACTGTGTCCATGAACGTTTAGTGATGTGAAATGGATGCGTCTTAAAATCAACCAATTTAACTGAATTAAGGTAAGTTCATTTTAGCCTCTACTAATTACCAAAGAATTTCTAAATCGCCAAAATTAATGGTTATATTAGGCACAAGGTAGTCAAAGGCGCAAGGCGCACTCAAGGCGCAAAGGGTCCAAATCGTCCGAGGCTCAAGGCGCACTTGAGGCGCGCGCCCGAGCGACGCGAGGCGCAAAAATTATATATATATATATATATATATTCACATCGAATTTCTACATTGATAAACATGTGTGCTTCAAATTCCCCCATGTCTAGGTTTCAATCACTTTGAATTGAGTGAGTGAGAGAAAAAACAGTAAAAAAAAATACATCAGTTCTAAAAACAGTACAATAGTTTAAAAAAATAGTCTAAACACGTTATTTTTTTGACAAGATTTTCAAGGCACGCCTTGGCTATTCTAAGGCGCTCAGAGAAGGCGCACCTAGGCGCGCCTTAGGTGCGTCTTAAGAATTGTGCCTCGCCTGGAGTGTCCTGAGGCGCTACCCCTGCGCCTAGGAGCAAGGCGCGCCTTAGGCGCGCCTGAGGCGCGCCTTTGACTACACTGATTAGGCATAAGATCATAAACTAGCATGCAACCTTAGATCTTATAGAGAACTGAATCAAATTACCACGAAATTATGATAGTTCTCTATTTAATATATAGGTTGATAACAACAAATTTTATTTTTTTCCTTTTGTAGAAGCACTCAAATTATGGGTGGATAACATATTGGATGGTAGATGCAGTTGTCATAATTACTTGATTTAAAATGAGGAGGAACACTAGAATCGGAGTGTCGAATGATTACCAAAAGAGGGGAGGGAACAACAGCTTCTCCTTTCTGTGTCTGCTTATTGTTTGTACTGTTGTTGCTTCAGTTGCTACTCCTGCTACTGCTTCTGTTGCACCTGCTTCTGATCTGCTACTGCTTCTGATCTACTATTGTTGCGGCTAATGCTTCAGGTTCTGCTACTGCTGTGCTTCTGATCTGCTACTGCTGCTGTTAATGCTTCAGGTTCTGCTGCTGCTGTGCTGATTTTGGAGGAAGGGGGAGGGGAATGGGAGAGGAATAGGAGAGGGAGAGAAGGTTGGCTATCTCAGCCACATAGAGGACGTAGAGTTCATAATGGAAGATTTTTTCATTCATTTTCATTTCTCTTTGACAAACAATGATATAAATAGACTCCACAATCCTAGGAATAGGTAAACACAAAACAAACAAACAACTAATTGACTCCCAAGAAATAGGTAAATACAACCAACATTCCTATTGACTAGGACAATTAAAACAAAAATAAAACTGAATTTGAAATTCAAATGATGTCTTCGGGCCGAGTTTGTATATAATTGTTCAGTTAATAGGTCTATAGGCATAAGTCCATTTCAGGTCGTGCATGGTTTAAACCTAGGAGGCCTATAGATCTCATTCTCATGTCTCAGCATTCTAGGGTTTCCGATTCTGCATCTGCCATGATTTGCATAAAGAAATCAGTAAAAAAATTTGAATTAAGTAATGCTCAATATAAGTCTCCTGCTGATAAACAGAAAAAATTTCTTGAATTCCAAATTTATGATTATGTTATGGTCCGAATTAGACCGAAACGGTTTCCTCCAGGATCCGTTAAGAAATTACATGCTCGTAGTACAGGACCATTTAGAATTTTGTAGAGAATTGGACCGAATGCGTATCTTATTGAATTACCATCTAAATTCGGGATCAGTTCCATATTTAATATTGAAGATTTGATGGCTTACACGGGTTCCCCAATTAGTCCAAATAATCCATTTGTGGATTCACATAAAATACCTATGAGCCTCTTCCAGAGAGTTCCCCACCACTACCGTAACTTCCATGGTCCCAATCAGCAGATCACATTGATAGGATATTGGATGATCATATCATCTCTACTAGAGATGGTGGGATGGTGGTTGTCAACATTACTTGGTTCGATGGAAGGGTTGACCTGATGATTCGTGGATTACACGGAGGAAGCTACGCCTTGATCCAGATTTACTTGAGTACTATGACAATAGCTACGGGAGTCATTCGCCAGAGTCGAATTTCTTTCACCCCGGAAGAATTGATGAGGACATCATTTGAATTTCAAATCCAGTTTTGTTTTTGTTTTAATTGTCCTAGTCAATAGAAATATTGGTTGTATTTACCTATTTCTTGGAAGTCGGTTAGTTGTTTGTTTTTTGTTTACCTATTCCTAGGATTGTGGAGTCTATATCCTTGTTTGTCAAAGGCTAAGAAATGAAAATGAATGAATGAAAAAAAAAACCTTCCATTATGAACTTTACTTAGCCAACCTTCTCTCTCTCCTATTCCTCTCCCATTCTCCTCCCCCTTCCTCCAAAATCAGCACAGCAACAGCAGAACCTGAAGCATTAGCAGCAGCAGCAGAACCTGAAGCACAGCAACAACAGAACCTGAAGCATTAGCAGCAACGGTAGCAGATCAGAAGCACAACAACAGCAGAACCTGAAGAATTAGCAGCAACAGTAGTAGATCAGAAGCAGTAGCAGATCAGAAGCAGGTGTAGCAGAAGCAGTAGCCAGAGCAGCAGAAGCAGCAGCAACGAAAGCAACAGCAGTACAAATAGCAAGCAGACGCAGAAAGCAGAAGTCGTTGTTCCCTCTTCCCTCCCTTTTGGTAATCATTTGACACTCCAATTCTAGTGTTCCTCCTCATTTGAAATCAAGTAATTATGACAATTGCATCAACCATCCAATATGCTATCAATAAGTTGTTGATCCACCCATAATTTGAGTGCTTCTACAAAAGGAAAGAAAATGGAATTTGTTGTTATCAACCTATATATTAAATAGAGAACTATCATGATTTCGGGGTGATTTGATTAAATTCTCTATAAGATCTAAGGTTGCATGATAGCTTATGATCTCTTGTCTAATATAACCATTAATTTTGGCGACCAAGAAATTCTTTGGTAATTAGTAGAGGCTAAAATGAACTTACCTTAATCCAATTTAATTTGATGATTTTAAATCGCATCCATTCAGCATCATTTAGTTTTGTAATAGGGTGTCTTATTTTTTAGGAAATGTACCTCTTTAGGGGGAGATTGGTAGCAAGGAAGAGGAACAGTTATGGTTAGAAGAAAATATATTGTGAATTCCGGGTTAAGGGGGAGGATTCAGTTGTTGTAAGAAAGAGGGAATATTTACATACTTTCAATCATGTAGAAGCTGAGTTCGAAACTGAGAAAAAAAGGGATAAGAGACCAGGCCACTTGTTTATGTGAGAAGGAACAAGGATGCTATTGCCTTGCCCCCTCCTCCTAACTTCTAGTACCCCTCTTGATGATACTACCATACCATTGGATCAACCTTTCAGGGTTAACTCTGAGATACATGTTTCTTCCCCCTTTAACTTCAACTTCAGATATTTATTTTAACTCTGTAACTTCAGAAATTGGTAGGAGGTATCCTCTTCATGATCGTAAAGAACCTCATAGGTTGGGGTTCTTCATATCCTCTTTTAATGTTGTTTGTCCCATCTCTAATTTTGTTTCTTATCATCGTTTGTCTAAAACTCACCTAGTTTTCGCCTTTCAATTGTCTTATGTGTTTGTTCCTAGTTACTTTCAGTAAGTCCTTGGAGATCCTAAGTGTAAGGCTACTATGGCAGAGGAGATGAAAACTCTCCACAATAATTCTAGTTGGGAGATAGTCGAGTTACCTTAGAAAAAGAAGACAATAGTATATAAGTGGGTGTTTACAGTAAAGTATAAGTAAGAAGGGACAGTTGAGAGGTACAGGACCAAAGTAGCTGCCAAGGGATAACTCAGACTTGTGGGATTGACTATCATGGTGATTTGATAGAGGTGTATATGGATCCTCCCTCATGGGTTTACACCAGAAGAATGTAATGTAATTAAGTTAAAGGCTTTCTACAGGTTGAAACAGTCACCAAGGACATAGGTAGGTAGGTATAGCTACTAATGGAGTATGTCTTAAGCAAAGCTTTGGCAGGATCATGCTCTTTTTTATAAAAGAGATGGTAATTATATTACTCTGTTTATCATTTATGTTAATGACATGATTGTTACAAGTAGTAACACTAACACCAGTGAAATAGAGAAGCTACCAATGTTATAAATTTCGCTAGGTGGGTTCGGTGCGCCAAAGGGACGCCTAGCGCCTAGGCCGCCTAGGCGTCGAACTGAAATTATTATTATTTTTTTATGTACATGTTACTTCCATATATATTATGTATATGCTAATAAAAACACAAAACATCTTTGATACTTTGGCTAGAAGTGCGAGTGGTACTCTCTTTATTTTTGGGAGAGTTCACCGGTTCAAGTCTTTACACCAAAGCTGCTGCTTCTTTTCCTTCTCTCCCTCTTTACTTTCCTCTCTGGTTCAAGTCTACACCCCAAAAACCTTTTTTTTCTTGTTACTCCTCTACTTCCCTCTCCCTCTCCCTCTCCCTCTCCTCTACTTTCCTCTCTGTCTCCCTCTCCTCTCCTCTCCTCTCCTCTCATATCCTCAGCCTCCAGCAGTAGCAGTAGCATAGCTAGCAGTGGCGGTGGCAGCAGGAGGCTAGCAGCAGCAGGAGGCTAGCAAACAGCATCAGTGGCAGCGGCAGCAGCAGCAGCAACAGCAGGCTAGGTCAGGTAAGTTTCATTCTTTTTCAATTTTAAAATTTTCAAATCTGAAAAAAAAAAAATTTTGAAATTTTTGAGCCGCCTAGGCGCCGCCTAAGTCTGTCTAGGTCCGCCTAGAGCCAAAACCCACCTAGGACTGCCACCTAGGGGGGGTCCGGTGCGGCCGCCTAGCGCCTAGGCGCCACCTAGGCTGATTTTTAGAACACTGGAAGCTTCACAGCAAGGAATTTGAAATAAATGACTTGGGTGATTCTAAAATATTTTTTGGGCATTGGAGTGTCTCCGTCCAAGCAGAAACTTTTTCTCTCTCAACGGAAGTATACATTAGATGTCTAGGCTAAAATTGGTAACTTTGCATGTTTTCCTTTAAGCGCTCCTTTTGAAGTAAATCATAGCTTGACCATAGCTTGACTGCCTATCATGATAAGTTCCGACAAAGAAAAAGAGATATCAGAGACTAGTGTGAAAGTTGATATATTTGACTTATACTAGGCCACACTAAGCCTGACTTGTCGTATGAGTTAGTATTGTGAGTCAATTCATGCACAATCCGAGTAACCAACACATGGATGTAGTGAATTGTATCTTGGCTTATCTAACGTCTTGTCCAGGTAAAGGTATTATGTTCTCCAGACATAGACGCCTAGACATCGTGGGTTATACAGACTCTGATTTTACGGGGTCCAAGCTGGATAGAAAGTATACTCCAGGATATGTATCATTTGTTGGAGGCAATTTGGTGACTTGGAAGAGTAAGAACAAAATGTGGTCTCATTGTCTAGTGCAAAAGTTGTGGAGCTTACTTGGTTGAAGATTCTCTTAAGTGAGTCCATTGATTTGGTTGAAAGAAACATATGTACTTTTCTGTGATTATACGGCACCTATTGAAATGGCTAATAATTCGGTACAGCAAGATCAAACTAAGCATATTGAACTCGAGTGAAACTACATCAAGGATAACTTAGATTCTAGAATGTTCCTTACATTAAGAGTGCGGACCAGCTGGCTGATTTGATATGGCGTTAGTTAGGAGGGTGCGGGTCGCCAGAGGACAGTGGAGGGGGGAGAATGGTGGTCGGTGGTTGCTGCAAAGAAGGTCTGATGCGCAGGTTTGAAAAGTGAGAAAGAAGCACAAATTTAAGTTTTAGAATTCATTCATTTAGATTGCCAATGCTTGTAGATTGTGTGTTAAGGTTTTGTTCTGGTTATAGGTTGGCGATTTGGTGTTCCTGAGGATTTTTCCGACATGTAGTACAATTCGATTCGGAAGAGGCGGGAAGCTTAGTTCAAGGTTCATTGAACCCTTCGGCATTCTCGAGAAGGTTGTTGTTGTAGCTTACCCCACCTAGACTTACAGCCTACTCTGGATGGAGTGCACAACGTATTTCAGATGTCGTAGTTGAGACAATATGTGGCAGACCCTAGCCATGTGTTGGATCACTATGAGATTGAGGTTGGACCTTGTCTCCAATATTATGAGCAGCCCGTGGGAATTTTGGTCGTAGGAAGATGCTGCAAAATCAGACGATTTCTCTCGTTCGTGTCGCTTGGCGTCGTCACTCTCCAGGATAATCTACTTGGGAGAGAGAGGAGATACACGAGCGATATCCTATCTTTTTGAATCGTGATGTATTCTTTCTTTCTTTCTTTTCGTGCCTGTTCTATTTTTAAATTTCGAGAACAAATTTTTTTAAGGAGGATAGATTTGTAACCTTTGTCATCTGAATAATCTAGAATCAATTTTATCTAGTTAGTAGTAGTATTGCTATATAAATAATATTTGTGTGTGTGTGTGTGTGTGTGTATATATATATATATATATATATATATATATATATATACTTGTTGCATAATTAATATATAAATATAAGTAGTATTATATTTAAGGTTCATTATTCTCTTATAAAACAAGGTGTAAAAGGAGTTTTAGTATAGTTTAGGTGCACTACAACTAGTGTATATTCAGCCTAGGTTGTATTGGACTAGTGTATAGTTTGGGTTAGATAAACCTACTCAAATTAATTCCAATTGAGCTCCAACTTGACCCACACATACTCAAGTACCTAAAGACCCAAACCAAGTACAACTTAGATCCATTTGGTGCACACAAACATGTGTTCACAGCCATTAAACACAGCCAAGCCTGGCCGCTCCCTACAATCAGTCCACCTCCATGTAGTTCCAATAACTACTACCCCACAACTCCTTTTCCTCAATTTCTAAGGCCAAAACACCCTTAACTCACCCCCCTACAGCCCTATGCTCTACTCTTTTCCATTAGCTTTCACCTCTCTAGATCCCTCCAAAGACAACACACTTCCAGCCTTAAGCCACAACAGGTTGCTTGATTTGCACTGACTTCTACAACAATTTGAACCACCAAAATAGTAGGTAAGGCCCTCAAATCCTTCACTAAAACCTTCCTCTCTCTCTTACCTTTCATTTCCATATTTTTTCACATTTTTACTTGGTGTTTAACCCCCTCAAACCTCTATCACACGATGAAGTATCCTGAATAGGTGATGTCCAGAAATTTCTTGCAAAGATCGAGGCGTACACACCAAACTGTATGGTAAAATTATTCCGAAGCTTTTTTTATTGCATACCTCTGACAATTCCCATCATGTATGTATATGATTTGCCATATTTTCTGTTATTTTTCCTTTCCCTAGAAACGTTCTCCAAGAAAGTGTCCTTGCTGAACCGTTGGTGTCGCGACTGTACAACGAATCCCAAAACGGATATGTAATATATTTTTCTTATCATTGTATGATTCCTAACTTAGGGTACAACTATATACATCGATCTTCTAGGTAGAAACCATAATAAAAACTTGGAAAAACCAATTTAAAAGATGTTGAACACGAGTTTTGTTCGTATTTTCGGCTATGTCCACTTCTGTTCGCACATCTATTCATACATGTTACACTCACTTTTTGTGCACGAAACCTTCAAAAATATTCACCCATGTTATCCCTAACATATTCTACAACTATTTCATGTTAGGAATATATTTATCTAGGTGAAAATCATGTGCTTTGTCTTATTTTAATTAAATTCCAGAACAACGATATCTTTTTGTGCGCGACATTTTATGTGTAAGTTTTTGTTATTTTTGACATAAACCTTCACATTCAGAACCTTAACCCCCTAACATGCCAATATTTTATTTTGTATTAATTCCATGCTAAAATAAGGTGGAACCATGCTTTTGTCATGGAAAACATAAAATTCCAAAACATAAATTCAGTGCTAGAACGTGACAAAGTCTATTATTTTATGTGCATAACCTTCTAGAAAGTGTACGAAACTCATACCATGTTATTAAAACTCAAAACCATTCTAGGGAGTATTTATATCATAATTTTTAGGTACTAAAATAGGTGTTCTTGACAGTTCATTTCAGCATAAACATTGATCTTAGAAAATGCCAAATTCACCTTAGAACGTATGTCATGACATGTGTTAGATTATATTCTGATTTGGACTCTTTAGTAATATATATTTAACATGTTTTAATGTGTACAAATAGTTAGGAACCTATAGGAGTGACCACTTAGGGTTGGTGTTATCAAAATGACAAGTTGTAGACGTTAATGTTCACTTATACACATTTAGCCAACTTAACAAGTCGTAGAAATTAACCTAGCCAACCCTATCTATTTCAAGTCACATTTCATGTGTTAGGGTGACTAGGAATAATATTAATATAAATTTATGACATTAGTTGTTTAGTTGGCGACTTGAGACTATAACCTTTATAATGTCACACCTATTTCAACACTTATATTATAATTGTTAAAGACAAATTATAGTAGGTGTAACACCAATATCACATGTTTAATAACATGATAGGAACCATGATAACTTAGGCTTACATATTAACTTTTAGTTTAACCAGTATGTTAGGTGACCGGACTACCAAACTAGTTCCTTTTTACTTATGATCATAACATACCTTACGTGTTTTTAGAAATGATATTGTGTAAAGTGTTACAGACTCTAGGATAGCTGTTGATACTATATTATTACATATATAGGTCTTGGACATCGATACAGATTCTGATTATTACTTTCAGCTCAGGAGCATAGCTGCTGATACTATATTATTACATATATGGGTCTTGGACATCGATAAAGATTCTGATTATTACTTTCAGCTCAGGAGCAAAGGCAAGTGCATTCTCTGATTGTTTTCAGTATATAATAGTTTCTATAACACATGTTTTAGTAATGTTTACTTGATTTCCTGACACGTACGTTACACGGATTGATACTGCGTGGATTCCTAGTAAGAAGATGTTGCCTTTCATGCTATTGTTGTACCGTGATCATCGTGCTCGTGTTTAGTCCGTGCATTATGATTTACATGTTGCGACGTGTCATGATTTGGATCCATTAGTATTAGTCGAGGCGGGAGAAATATTGGTCGATATGTAATCGATACTTTTAGAACTTGTGGTAGACCATGTGAATAGCTAATCATACACCTCACGTATGAATAGCCGGGCATGATACTCCGTGTTGCACCTAAGCCGGTCACATATCAAGTAGTATTTCAAAACACCTAGAGATAATAGTCATATACCATGCTTATCTTGATTTCATGTTTTCTCTATTTATTGTCATGATTCTAGTTGGATTTATTTTATTATACTTGTCACATGTGATTTTTAGTTTTTTTTCTTATATCATGTATTAAATTTACTACATTCATGTTTTTTAGTCTCTATCATTTATCTGGAACTGCTTTCATTGGTTGTACTTTGCTCCAACCTGACTGGATGTCGATATATTAGGTGACGACCTTAAGGATTGGTGTCCCACTTATTACGGGGCACATGAAGGCTTAGCTGAGACCGGTCCTGCCTTTCAAGAGAGTCAGACTGAGGTTGCAACTGAGGTCCCAGATGTGACCGCCTAGTATAGTTAGACTAGATTTGTTATTATCGACTTTGTCTTCGATATTTTAATTTTTGCATATATATATTTATTTGGTTTAGACTTGTGTGTTTCAGATTTATGACTCTATGACATTCTGCGACTTTATCTGTTGTTTTCATTATCTACCTTACTGTTGTGATTGAGTATACATTTACTGTTCATCTACTTTTTATACACATGTGAATTTGTTGGATGTTTAGTTAGATAGCGCTCTACCGTCGACTCTACGACATAGGCTGGGCGTGCCCACGTACTCGTACCCAAATCTTCGAGTGCGGGTCATGACAATATACAAGAGTATCTACATCATTGAACATATCATAGAACTCATTTGCATCAGGATTCGAATCCTCTAGATTAAAATTAGGCCCTACTGCGACAATCACTATATCTCTTGCCAGGTTGTGGTATTCATATTCAACATAGTCTATGTCGACATCCATGGAAACATCCGCGGCAACAACCATAACAAAAGCAGACTATCCTTCCGTATAAAGTTCACATTGCGACCCCCACAGGTCATAATCACGTACAAAACTCTTAAGGTCAAATGCTGCCTCAAAATCATCACTTATTCATAACGTCTATTCCAATAATGAGCACATGGACACTTAATTTTTGGGCTATCCATGTAATCAGGTTTGCTGAGAAATACTTCAACACATGCCTGAAATTTATCACTCAAACCAATCATGCTCCCGTATTGTCATCTGGACATCATTTTACGATCAACCAAGTAGTCATCCATTGCTTGGTGGACATGATGTATTCTTCATCATAAATAAAATATACAAACACAATTAGATATACAGATTGATAGGCATTCTAAAAGCATTACAATTAGTACTTCGTGTATTCTAAATTTTATGTAGAATGTCATTTTCTTAATTTTAAGTTTAAGCAAATAAGCTCCCACTCTTATGATATGGATGGCTCAGGATAGTATCAAAATTTTATTCTAGCATACATAAGTGTGATCATCTAAATTTTGTTCATTAGTATATGTTAACAAATGTAATATTTGTAGAATATAACAGAAAAGATGACATAATGTAAATACTATGACATAATTTCACACTATAAAATATAGTGATGGGTTGTGGTATCATCATTGTCAAAGGAGGAGGGACAAATAATGTTATCTATTGCTGCATAATCTCCATCTTACCGGTCAAATGGTTGTATGGGCTACGCCTAGCCGTTATAGCTATGGTTGTCACGCCCCAGTCCCAAAATACGCGAAACCAGGTCACACAACAATGGCCAACTACGCACCAAGCAGACTCCAGTCCAGCTTAAGTACGTATATGTTGTATAGGTCACAACAACTATCCAAGTAAATATCTAAATACGTCTATAAAACTATCTATAAAATAAAAACTAAGTAACAAGAAAATATGGTGGAAGAACAAGCGAAGAATGTAACATCTAATTATACCTGAATTGGAAGAACTAGTCCCAACACTCCCACAAAAGCAGCTCAACAAGTAACATGGAAGAAAACCGGGTCCTCAGAGAAACGTATTATACATGCCGAATGATAAACAATAAATACCAACAAGTGAACTGTCAAGTAACTCGGAAACTATAACTCCTAACCAGTCTAGATGTAACATGCACTTTGAGGACAACGTTCATGCATGGGCTTTCATAACAAACAAATAAAATAACATACGAGCCACAAGTAGCACTCCTTAGAGTCACTATTCGCCAACAAGTGCAGAAAAATAAATAGTAACCCCTACGTCTAATGAATGTCCTCCACACCTAATGATACTATCGACTCGAATCCACGATGCATCTAGTCAGTCTCTAACAAGAAAAGGGTCCAGTAAATCATATACACAATATCATGTTGGATCAGCTAACATGTAATGCAACACACAATCTGTCTATCTCGTCTAACATGGGTCAAAAGAAATAATCATATAGTATGTCATGGAAACAACAGTAACAAGATAGTAATAACATGGCAGAAGATCTATATGAAATATATAAATACCGAGTATCAAAATAGGCAAGGTATAGTTGTCTGGAGTGCGTCCAAGCATGTTAAGTTACGAGACCAAAGTCTAGTCAGAACTATCCACGAACCAGCATATCATATTCCATGTATATATCTACCAAAGCAAATCACAGACAATATATCATACATCATAATAATAATACTAATTCAAACAATACCTTAACAAAGAAAGTTGGGTCATGATCGCCTATTTCCTATGTTACGTAATTTGTTCTATTAGTCACACTATTTAGAATTAAATCACACTAGTCTTTATAATTATTATTGTTCATTAATATTCTGATTCGTAAGTTTTAGTTTTAAAATACCAAGTTTGTATCTCGTAATTTGTGCAGCAAAGTTACATGTAAATTGAAAAAAGATATCAACCATGGGGTTAACGATCTTATCTCAACGATCTATATAGTCACATTATCAATTTCAGCGATACAAGTTCACTGGAATTGACCGATCTCAGTTTTGAAGCACAAATTTTGAAATACAAACATAATTCCAATTTATTACAAATAATAATGTCACAAAAAGGAAAATATGAACATACATCATCAGATGATGAGACAGACATCACCAATAAGTCCGAAAGGGTCAAGATACTAAGGATAGCCTACTCATAAGTCCAATTTGGACACATGGACAAAAATAGTACTTTCGGGTCAAAACGATATCCATTTATGGGCCCGCTCTGTACCAAAAAATATGCCAAAAGTAAAGTCTTCAAATTCAACATATTATAGGTCAAATAAGTTCTAAACGATGATACAAACTCATTGGTATGTCCAGATTTGGATTTCGATAAGCCGATCACAAAAATGTTCGTCGAATAAAATCATGGGGCCCGCGATACGATAATCCGATCGACTGACTGAGAATCAGAGTCAAATTCTACGAGTCCAATGACGCAAGTCTCGTTGCAATACGATGAGCGTACACAAATTAATTGAGAAACTTTAAAAAATATCGATACGGTAATTTTTTACGGATATAGGTCATTTTCGTCGTACACAAGTGACCAATTCGAATTTCGCCAAAATTCATGCGCCTTTCGACAGCATGTGACAATGCAGTCCGGTTTGACGGGACCAATCTCGTATAGATGAATTTTTAAGTTTTCAAAGGTGAATTTTCTAGTTTTTAAATCCAATTTTAACTAGATTTTAGTTAGAATTCAAATAAACTAATTATAGGGTTTTTATATAGGGCTAGGTTACCTACATACTAGTGAGATCGATTCAAAGATCCATCGATAGAGGGTGGAGTTACTGGCCTTTTAACACGGGGTGTTGGCTCGGGTAAGGTGTTGTACTTATATTCAAGAAAAATATTATTTTCGTGTTTTGACAAGAATTTTCCATCTATTTATTCTGTGATTTCATATCAAATAATTATTGGGGTTTGAAGATGCTTATATTGTCTATCTACTAGAATAATGAAATCGAAAATTAGTTAAACAAATTGAAGGAATTTATGTCGGCAAGAAGGACACCTGGATTGGAATTTCAACAGAGGTGCTCTGTTCCACCGTCCGTCTAATGCTACTCCGACGACTTGGCAGCGGTGCACGCGACGGGAAAGGTTCATCGGGGCTTGGGGTGGCGTATGACTGAGCGACGCTGCCAGCAGGAGTGGGGGACGCTGCCGCGGCAAGGGACGCGCTGGGTGCACCGTAGGGGCATGGGAGGTTGCGCGGCGGTCAGTACGGCGGTATTATCCAGGCGCGTCGATGGGTGCGAGGAGAGGCGGAGGTGAGGTCGTAAGAGAAGAGGGGGGTTGTGTGCGGTGAAGGAGAAGCAATGGTGGTGGTGGTGGTTTTCTTAAGGGAAGAGGAGAAATAGATGCATGAAAAAAAAATGGTGACGAGGAATATGGAGGAAGAGTAAAGAAAATGAGGAATAGGAAAAGGCTGCTACTGTGGAACATTAGGCTAGGGTTTCCTTGCTAAAGTAGCATGCTTATATATATGATTGAGGAAGTGTGGGTTTGGGCCAGGTGAGCTTGTGCTTGGGTAAAAAGGAATAAATTAATGGACTTGATTTTATTTACTAGAAATTTTATTAAAACTATTAGTCATTTATTTGATGCAAATACACATAACAAACAAACACACACACACTTTATATATATATATATATATTAAGTTACACATACTTAGTCCTATATGTATACTCTTAATCATATGTATATACATATATCTATATAGTCAAATAGACTCGTTAATCCTCATCATTAATATATATAATCTAAAAAAAGAGAATGGGGTTTACACTCTACCTAACTTACAAAAATTTTGTCCTCGAAATTTAAGAAAACTCTTAAAATTTAAAATTGATCATCACGTCGAGTGCTTGAGTCATATTTCTCGAGTTACTCATCTCTCATACAAATAACATTGGTCCTTAATGGCTTTCGCTACAATCCTTCCTCCGCTATATATGTTCCTATCAACTAGTTACTTCTTTATCTCCAGGTACAACTCATCCTAGAAAGTCATGATCTACCACTTTATTCCTCTTCCTTTCCTTTAATAGATAAACATTGTTATACTTTTGTTTCTTCTGCTACTAGAAAATATGTTTGTCATGTTTATGGCCTATGTGCATTGAAGTTCCCTCTGCTTTGTATCCATTATATATCTTCCTCTAATATTTCAAATTATGTGCCAACTATCTTCTAAAACTAGAGGCTACTCCTCAAATATACTTGTATCGTCAGTCCTTAATCAGTCATCATCCCTTAATAAAACTTGATTAAGAACCTTAACTATAAGATTTTATCATATACTATGTATCCTTAGGAACTATTATCTTCTTATACTAGTCTATATTTATTGTCATTCACATGTATTATCAATCAAGGAATCTTTTCCTTTTTTTTCTTGTTCAAAACTTCTTTCCTCTACAATAAAGTATTCAATCCCTAATCTTGTCCTTTTATTTAACCTCGAATACATGGATATAACTCATCAATGCTTATTTACAAGGGTATGCTTAGTCCTAAAGATGCAATTATAAAACTCCCCCTTTTATCCATTATTCAATTTGCAGTTGCAATATTTACCATTTTATTACCATATCCTAATATTATTATTATTTTTTAATTATGCCCCTGAATTTTTTTAATCAATTAAATCTATGCAACAAAACACTAAAGGTTTATATAATCATTTGGTGATAACTAACCTACAAGTTTAACACGTATAAATTCTAAGAAATACTACACCATTTATCTCATACAAACTCTAAAATAAAATATAATACTGACTACCAAAAGATCGCAACATATAAGAAATTGTACTAGTAACTTTTTATTACAATTTGAATTCCTCTTGGATTTAATTACCACTTCCTTCTCTTTATTTTATTTACTGATTCTTAATACGTGACTTAAAATATTGATTTCATTAAAATCATCTTAGAGTAGTGGATTTCATATTCCAATCACTATAGAAGTTTTCCATCCTCAAATATTTTAACCTATAACACAAGTGTACTTCTTATTACAATATCACTATAACCAATACTAAGCAGCTAAGATCTTTTAACATTAATCATATATAACCACTAACACTTGAGCAATTCCCTCAAAGCAATTGATCATCTAAAAGTTTCTAGAAATCCTCAATCGTTGTCTTGTCATCAAGACATTACCCAACCATTAATCCTCGATAAAAGCTGTATCGTACAACCCTGCCATGAATGGATAATGCCTTAACTCTCACAATGATTCTTGTATCTTCCTTAACCACCACGATAAATTATCTTGTTCGTATCTATTTTTAGAAAGATGTGTTCTCTACCGCTAATCCTTAAAGTTAACTTATCGCCCCTCTATTACCTCTCCAACTTTTGTGATCTAATAATCAAGATTACCAAGAACACTTCCAACCACAACCTAATAAATTTAGCCTCGAACTAATTTCCATCAATCCTTCTATGGTCTTAAAACAAATTGTATTTAACTTCTAGTCCTCAATCTTCTAGATTACGAAGCAACTTTTAACTATGCATAACTACTCTTAATAATTTAATGTATCATAGTCATTTATTTCATTTATCATTACTTCAAACTCCTTGTAGTTCCATAAGATAACCAATTAAGACTTTTAACCCTAACAATAATAACTTATCCTTGAAAATAATTTCCATCACTCATCTTTAACACCACCACCACCCCCCCCCCCCCAAATTTTTTTATATAACTCACTAATCGTATATTCCCTTAATTTCGAATCAACTTTGTGCCATATATAACTATTGTTATTGTTCCTGATTCAAAATATTTACCTCCCTTGAAATTTCATAGATATGGTGGTTCACCTTATCTATCATAATTGTTGTATAAGTCGATTATTTAATTTCTGAGGTGCTTGAATCTAACTACCCACAATTATCCTTGATAAACTTAAGTGGAACACTAAGGGCTTTCCTTAACTTAATACTTACTATAGGCATATCCCAAAATATTGTACCCTCCATGTCATATATACATCATAATCACACAAACCACCTTATATATCTTTACTAAGGAATTCGTCTATGGGGTTTTCTAATTCAGTCATTAATAAGTGAAGAAGTTGCAAGGTCCTAAGGCTGGACCGAACAAAACATACCAACACCAATCAAGGTTAGGGTCAAGCAAAATATGATGATAGTTAAAGTATTTCCAAGAGCGGTATGAAGACATGCACTACAAGAAAAATGGTGTTTTTTAACGGTTTATTTCTTGACGGTCGTGGAAAACCGCCAAAAAAATGTGTTATCTTGACGATTTTAGGTATACGTCAAGAAAACACGTTTTAAGTTAATTTATAATAATTTTACCAAAATAGTTGACGGTTTTAGAGGAACCGTCAAGAAACATCATTTTATTTATTGACGGTTTGGTGATAACCATCAACTAATGCATGTGCGTAAAAATTGCCACAATTTTTTCAGCTGCTATTATAGTAATTTTAAAAAAAATTATATTTGTTGACAGTTGGTGGTTCTTTTTGATTGAGGAACCGAGCAAACTCTCTCGATCTCTTAAAAAACCCTCTCCCTCCGCAGAGACGTCCGCTCGAGAAACCCTCTCCCTCTACTCTACAAAACTCTCTCCCTCACCACTCCCGTCGAAACCCTAGATCTAGTCATCTCTTCCATTTGAAACCCTAGATCTGCTCGAGAGGACCCAAGACTTATTACTTTTATGCTCGATGCTGTTGTTGGAGTCATCATCTTGGTGGCTTGGGTCCTCTCGAGCAGATCTAGGGTTTTAAATGGAAGAGATGACGAGATCAAGGGTTTCTATGGAAGAGGTGAGGGAGAGGGTTTTGTTGAGTAGAGGAGAGGGTTTCTCGACCGAACGTCTTTGAGGAGGGAAAGGGTTTTATGAGAGATCGAGAGAGTTTGCTAGGTTCCTCAATCAAAAAGAACCACCAACTGTCAACAAATATATGTAGAAGCATAAAAATGTGCGCCTACACAGATGGCACATTCTCCACAAAGAGCCCAGCAGAAAAAAGACATGCTTTCTTAGTTCTCAGCACTATGGCGCACTTTCTTAATGTGGCGCGCTATCTTAATGCTACGAAGATTGGCACACAATGGCCCTGCCCCGCTCTCAGTATTTAATGCAAAAGACTGACAGTTGCAGAAATCGAAGAGATCAATTCATTTATTATAAAAGATTCTTGATGGTCATACCTAGTTGTTGTTTAGCGACCCATCTGTCAGAATTTCATCAAAAGTGCGCCCGTATGACCAACTTCTTCAAAAATGCGCCTGTATGGACAACTTCATCAAAAGTGCACCATTGAGCCAACTTCATTAGAAGTGCACCGTTGTGCCAATTTCATCAGAAGTGCGACGTTGTGTCAACTTCTACAAAAGTGCGCCATCACGGTCAATTTCTACAAAAATGTGCCATCATGGCCAACTTCCACAAAAGTGCGTCATCACGGCCAACTTCTACAAAAGTGCGCCATCATGGTTACTTTCTCAAAAGTTTCCCATTACGGCTACTTCTTCAAAAGTGCGCTTGTATAGCCAATCTTTCCAACAGTGAGCCAGTCTGCAGACCACTTCTAAACTGCGCATGTGATCCTAACAGACAGTGAGCAGTTATGAGTGCGCGTCTTACTTGCCATGCTTCTCATGAAAAGTATACAAATAACTGTCCACCACAACCTTTGCTTTTCTCGTATAGGAAGCTAAGTGTAAAGCAGGCAGCAAGTTGTGCACCCACTCATTAAGAACGTGGGGTATAGTCCACCAAAAGTGCACACACAATGGTAAATAGTACAGACTGTCCAAAGTGTGGGCACACTCTCATAACCTCTCCTAAACTATATTAATACATGATCGGTACATCCATTAAAGAGGGGCGGAGGGGAGATTTTCAAGTCTTTAAAATTCAAGAATAGAAGGAGAAAATAGAAGCTTTTTGTGTAGTTGTTGCCAAAGCTTTCTTATTGTCCAACTCTTCAATTTGCTCACAACATCCCCACATTTTTTCATCGTCGAGTGGTCCAAGGAGTAAAGTGATCACCTGTAGATCAGATATCTACAGCTATACTTCCCCATAATCAATTGTACTTAGATTCTTGTTTAGGATCTCTTGTACTTTTTTTTCTTTTTAATAGTTTGTAATACAAAAGTTTCATATAAACCTTTGTCCATCGCAAACAAGATGGTGACTCTGCTGGGGAAAATACCTTGAACTTAGATTCCGGTTTGGGATTTTCAAGTCTTTTAAATTCAAGAACAGAAGAAGATAAATAGAAGCTTGTTGTGCTGATGTTGCCAAAGCTTTCTTTTTGCCCAACTCTTTAAGTTGTTCACTGCATCCTCGCATTTCTTCATCTTCAAGTAGTCCAAGGAATAAAGTGATCGCCTACAGATCAGATATCTACATCTATACTTTTCCAGAATTAATTGTACTTAGATTTCTGTTTAGGATCTCTTGTACTCTTTTTCTTTTTAATAGTTTGTAATACAAAATTTTCGTATAAACCTTTGTCCATTGCAAACAAGATGGCGACTCTGCTGGGTACGACTTTCTCTGCTGACGAGAAGGTGATAGATCAACTCGACGCTGCATCGGTAGGTTCGATGCAGAAGACCTTGGTCGTGAAGTTCGACCAACAACCATACGAAGAAATGCTCCATTATGAGGGTAGTGCTAACCCCTCATTCGTACTCAAGTCAAGAAAAATCCGCAAAGTATGGGTGCCCAAGCCTCGTCAAGCATATCCCGAAGTTGCTGCCAACTAGGGAAAAATATTATGATTTACAGAACTACCTGGTCAATTCTGTCTACCAAGTTCAGATCGATGGCTTGGTGGAAAACTCTCTTGCGTTAAACAAGGGATATAAATCGCGCAACTCGCGCAATATCAAGCAAATGTGATCCATACCCAAGCTTCTGAGTCCCTTGTATTAAACAATGGATACAAATCGCACAACTCGTGCAATATCAAGCAAAGGGTAATCCACATCCAAGCTTCTAAGTCCATGTATATTCATTGTAATATGCGGGACAAGTAAGTCATGGACACTTTTGTCCAAACCGATCTCTCTACATGCATGTCACGTCTCAGTCCCAAAATATCGAGGGACTAGACACGTGGCAATGGCCAGCAGCACACACTGATGGACAAACCCAATTTAATGGATCCATCAGGGCATATTTAAGCTGTAAAATAAGGTCTACTAAAATATGCCACAACTAATCTCATCCACAGAAGATAAATATGATCAACAACAATAAGAAATGTAAATCAATAACCAGTCTCAACAAAGTAATTTAGGGAATAACCCGATATAGATCTGATACAATGGTTCAACAGACCAAAACATAAATGTCGGAATAAAGTAGATAATGAGTAAGAAACACAGATGCTCAGGAAAAGTCATCAGCCAACACCTCGTCCTCGGGTGTCGGTACAGCTCCTGTATCAGCTCCTACTGCTGTCCCGTATATCTCAGGATAGATCTCGTCTGCAAATCCTGGGGACATAATCCGGATCCAGGTCCTCAGGGGACATAGTAAGGTACAAAATAACACAAGCCAAAATAAATGCAGTACCGCAATAAATAAAATAATAGGGTAAACTATATAACCAGCTAAGTGATATGCAAGTGAGAGTTTTAGTCATACTCGGGCTGAGACTACTATAGGATCAGTGTCGGAGAAACCCATAGCAGTATTCTCTCGAAGGGCCAGTACGGTACCAAAGCTCTGTTGCCAGAGTCTAAGGCACTTTCATTAAATTATTATATATATATAATCAGCCTTTGATATGGTAATACTCTCCCCACCCAATGTAATCTCACGTCTCATGTCTATGACACGCAGGATCAAAACTAATACAGCAAGTCATATAATGTCTATGAATATAATGTCTATGTCATAAAACCTGTATCCTATACAGAATCACCATGAATATCTCAGGAAGATTTTGTCTCATGAATAGTGTCAAGTGTCCTGGGTCTATGTACCTGATAAGACAAGTACGAGAATGTAAAGGGTCACGATATCCATTTCTAGGTGACACTACACAACTCCGCGTACGGTGTTGGCACCCGAATATTATTCGAATCCTAAGTAAGCCACACAGTGTCACGACCCGCACCCGAAAAATTAGGCATGAGTCGTGGGTACGTCCAGCCTACGCTGTCTAGGTCAACTATCTAGATAACTCACAAAAAAATCTGCCATGACCTCTCCAAAAGGAGGGCAACCACGCAATCAATATATAAACCTGTCAAGATCTCAACTCCAAACGGAGGAGCAATAACATAATGATAATCTCAAGCACTCAATCATGAATCTAAGCACGATAAGATAACACAGAAATCCAACAACTCCAAAGTCTAACCAACAACAACTACTACAACAACCACAACATCAATAATAATAATACATCATCCAAAAATATATACAATACAAGGTCTCAATCCAAAACCGGAGACAAATCCGGTGCTAAAATCTAATAAAAACAACAACAAGGTCTCAGTGATCCCGACTACCAACCCGGAGATCACCCCTAAACTAGAGGGTCCCTGTCTGCACCATCGACAGGCTCAAGTCCATAAAACGTCGAACACCACTCCTCCGGATACTCTGAAAAATATGTCCAGTCAGGACTGGAGCAAGTACATCTCTAACAGCAGTTCCATTTAAATGATAAAAACTATAAAACAGTTATAGCAAGTAGCAAGAAGAATGAAGCAAGTATGAGACAAGAAATATATAAATTACTTGTGCATAAAGGTAAAGATGCATGGATATCAGAGCAAGATAGTAATAACTGCAAGATACAGGAAATCTAAGCTAAGATCAAGTCCGTGCACAAGAACGTGTAGTGAGTCCAGCATGAAATATATGTAGTGAGTCAAGTCCAGAAACATATAAGTAAGACCAACAAGAATGCAAGTGAGTCCAGACTATAAAGAATAAACTCGGTGTCTTTGAAATACTCGTTTCGACATGTAAACGGCTAGTACGGCTCACCGCGCACTGGGTGCGCGGCTGCTATCATTCCAGATTAGACCAGAGGGAGTGATTCCTAATGATTCCAGATAGGAATATTTACATGTCTACTCGAGTATTTCTCCGCCCCGACTAATACAAGTGGATCCAAGACCCGACACGTAAATCAAGATGAGTCCAGCCTGAACATGAATGATGCCTGTAGGTGATGCCAGTAGTGATTCCAGAATAGAGGCCAGAAACATGAAATGTACGTGTCGTAAGTAAATGAATCCAGAAATACCAGTCAGTGTCCCGTGTTGTGCCAGAATAATCATATGATACTATACTAGAAGCTGAATCATAATAATCATCAGATAATGAAAACTATCAGAGAATGTACTCGCCTGATGTCTTGAGCAACTGGCGATCCGAACCGGTGTCGCAAGGATCTATTACGAAAAGCAAGGTTAAACAGGGTTATAATGAGTTAAACAGATATAAAATAACTAAAAATAGGCTTCTAGGGTCGTTCTAGGTCAAACGGGTCAAACCGATAAAATCTGGGTCAAAAAGTCAACTCTGGGTCCAAAAAGTCAACTCTAGGTCAAAACTATGTCAAAAGTTGACTTTGGCTGTCAACCGAGTCAACTACGGTCAAGTCTGGGTCAAACTAGGGTGCTCCTGAAATTTTAGGTCAAACCGAGGTCATTAAGCTAGAAAACTCACAAACTCGCCTCCTTGAGATACCGGGATACCCTCGGTATCCGATACCTCAACCTACGCTATATACCCCGCCTATACCCTCTAAAACCTATGCTAGCACGCGTAAATATATACATATAAGTATATAAAAATCACTCCAATACTATTCCTAGGCTATTGCTCAAAACCCCCGCTCGAAACTCAATACCTTGGATATCTCAAGGTATTGAGATACCGCTCTAAACTCAACCCGACTACCCCTCTAGCTAACTTACTATGCATAAACATATATATCTAGCTATAATCTAGGCTAGAATATAGATATCTAATACATATAGGTATATACCTAGGTATCTACATATATATCTATATAAATATACATATCCACAAACACATATACATATTACCTTACCTTACCTATACGTATATATTTACATCTATATCTAGTTATATCTAAACTATCTATCTAGCTATATGCCTATCTATCTATCAATCTATATCTTATCCATCTATCTATGTATCTAATATCTATTTATCTATGTACCTATCTATCTATCTATCTATCTATCTATCTATCTATCTATCTATCTATCTATCTAATATCTAGCTATCTATCCATCTACCTATCTATCTATCAAACTATTTACCTATCCATCTAATATCTATATAGTATCTATCTATTTATCTCTAACTATCTAGGTATCTATTTACCTATGTATCTATCTAATCTATTTATCAATCCGTCTATCTATCCATCTACCTATTAATCTATCTATCTATATAACTATCTAGATATCTACCTATCTATCAATCTATCTAACTATCTATCTAAGTATCTAACTATCTATTAATCTCTCTATCTATCAACCTATCTATCCATCTATTAATCTATCTAACTATAGATATATATATATCTATATCTCTCTCTCTCTCTCACTAAACCTCACTAACCCTCGCTACTAGCCGCTAGCCAATGCCACGCCTCGCTGAACACTGCGGCTGCTCCTCCTAAAAGCTGCTGCTGCCCTTGTGCTTCAAATTACTGCTGCTGCTGATGATGGCTCCTTCAGATTGCTACTGCTGCTGTTTATGCTGCTGCTGCAGCTCTGTTTGCTGCTGCTGTGCAGCAGCAGCAGCTCTCTGTTCTGCCCAGGTCTGCCCCCCTTCTCTCATACACACACACACTCCTATATACCTATATATATATATCACTATATATATATACACATACATATATATATATATATATATATCTCTCTCTCTCTCTCTCTCTCTCTTTATATATATATATATAGAGAATAAGGGAGGTGAGGTGGCACCTCACTCTCAAAACAAGGGTGGCGGTGATGTGGCACAATCACAACCACACAAATGAGGGGAGGGGGTTAAGTGCAATTTGCCAATTATGAAATGTGTGGTTGGAATTGTGCCACGTCACCGCCACCCTTGTTTTGGAAGTGAGGTGCCATCTCACCTCCCTTATTCTCTCTCTCTCTCTCTCTCTATATATATATATATATATATATATATATATATATATATATATATATATACACACACACACACTTATATATAATCTAACACACACACACACACACTCAAACACATATCAACACACACACACACATATAATTATATACATATATCTATATATATATATAAACACACATCTATATCTATATATATATATACACACTAATATATATATACATACACTCACCCTCAAACATATATATATATATACCCTCACTCACACACACTCACTCTCACACACACTAGCACACACACTCTCACACACACTAGCACACACTCTCACAAACACACAACCACACACACACAACACTCATACATATATATATAAATATATATATACATATATACACACAAACTCATAATCATATATATATATATATATATATCTATAAACACATACACACACACACACACACACACACACACACACATATATATATATATATATATATATATACATATCAACACACTCACACACACTCTTACACATCTACATATATATATATATATCTATATGCACATATGCATATACATACACAAGCACATAGATATAAATACACACATATATATATAAATATATATACATAAACACACATACATATATATATATATATATATATATATATATATATATATATATATATATAAATATATATATATATATATATATATATATATATATATATAGACACTTATAAATATATATAGAGAGACACAACACCACTCAACCATAACACACAACAACACGCCCCACTCACGCCCAACGACCCCGACACTCACCAACACCCTAAAATATATAAAATATAACTCGAAAACTCTAGTACACACTCCCCGATACTAACCCAACGCGCGTACAAGCCCGAAACAAGGAAACCAAGTCGAAATGGCCGTTCGGTCATTTCGACGAACACGCGGTGCGCGGTTCGGAAAACCTCCTGAAACGCACACCAAAATTTACCCACGCGCTCTAAACGATGCCTAGATCCTAGAAAAAATACTTCCGCGTCGATTCTAGGTCCGTGGCAGAAACGCGCACGCACTTAGAATCGGCGACGATGAAAAGCCCGAAATTCGCCCGAAACGCCCGTTTCTCCGCGACACGACTTTTCGTGTCCGAACGGAGACATGCACTCACCCTCTAGACACCCGACAACATCTACCTAGGTCCGTCTAACCTAGGGCATCACCCAAAATTTGGCCAAATTCGGATTTCACCCGAAATCGACACAAAACCTAATGTTAAAGTCTCCAAACACTACCCAACTAGTTCCAACTTCCTCCACGGGTAGCCTAAGGGTCTAGGAAGGTTCTATAATACTAATTACACTATATAAAAATAATTAGCAAGGGGAAAGCTAGGGTTTACCTCTTGGGAGTTGAAATTCCAAGGCCAAAGTCTCCGATCTACTTGGAATCACCTCCCTCAAGCTCCAAGTCTCCAATTCTAGCATCCACACTAAATCTAAGCTCCACACACCTAGGTTAGGGAAAAATATAGGGTTAGGGTTAGCATAAAGAAGAAGGAATGGAAGAAAGAAGGAAGAAAAAGGAAGAAGAACTCACCTTGAAGAAGAAGTAAGAAGAAAGAAGAAGTGGAGAAGAAGAAGAAGTGAAGAAGAAGTAGAATATGAAGAGAGGGGGAAGGAGCTGCTGTTCTCACGGATGGGGGCTGCTGGTTCGGCTGAGAATGGGAAGAATAGGGTCGAGTCTCACACCTAAAATGGTTTACAAAGTCTCCAAAATACCCAAAATGCCCTCATAACTTGGGTTTTGGATTTTGGGGTTCCAAAAGCACTCAAACTAACTCCAAATCTCTCCAACTAACCCACTAAAAATATAATAAATATTCTAAACCCAAAAATAAGTCTCACAAGGGTGTGGGCTGGGTCTGACATGGGTCCACTAGGGTCTGACATGGGTCCAGGCTAGCCAAAATCCTAAAACAATCAATAAAAATATAATACAATCATTAATTAAATATAAATACAATTAATTATAAATAATACACAATTAACTAAATTAAAATAAAAAAAATACCCGGCTCTGAAATGGGGTGGTGACAAGCCTATCCTCCTTAGAAAATTTCGTCCTCGAAATTTAAAGTCAATCAATGTCTCTAGGTCAAACCCCCAACAATCACAGTCAAGAAATTCTACCTATACAGCATACAAGATCAGGGTCCTACTGGTCGTGTTATCACAGTCTCAATCGGAATCACTACATTATCTACCACAGCACAGAGAAAAGTCTAACAGGTACTAATGAAGCACACCACAAGGAATGGAAAAGGACAGAAAGAAGAACAAAGAGACAGACCTGCTAACCCGACACCCGTAGCATCGGCCTCCTCGACCATCAACGCATAAGCCCTGCCCTGCTGGAGTGTATCCCTTTGCTGGTGCGGGGCATGATGATGTACCACAGGTGGCCTAGCTCTAATTCTCTGATCCTGTGCTCCACCCAATGGAGGTGTAGTGGGGCAATCTCGCATCTGGTGAGCAGCGGATCCACAGAACAAACACACCTTCAGCCTCCTTCTACAAACATCCCAAGTGTGTACTGCCTTCCTGCAGTAGGCACAAGTGGGCACCCTCTGATCCTGACCCTGCTGCGCTGCCTTCTGCACATAGGGACGCTTAGCCGGTACCGCACTGCCACTCGCACTGCCTGAATCATCCCTGCCTCTCTTGGACTTGAGCTCCAAGTCATCCTCTGCTCTCTGAGCATCTCCTACTATCTGCTCGAAAGTCACCTCGCGGTCGCTCTTGGTCAAAGACTTGACCGCCATAACCAAACCCTTGCGAAACTTTCTCGCCTTAGCTGCCTCACTCAAGCCATCTACAAATCTGCCCAGACAGCAGAACTCTGCTGCATACTCGTCCACCGTCATGCTCCCCTGGACGAGTGCCTCAAACTGGCTCTCCAAAGCACTGAGCACCACATCTGGGAAAAACTTCTCCATAAAAAGTCTCTTGAAAGCCTCCCAAGTAAGCCCTGGCGCTGCAATCCTCGTATCTGTGCGATACCATGTCAAAGCAAGGTCGAACATCTGGCTGCCCGCCGCCTCTATCTGCATGCTGTCTGGAATCTGCGTCAGCCTGAAGATCCCCTCGATCTGCTCTATCCAGTCATCCGCGTACAGGATCCCTTCTGTACCACGGAACTCCTTGGGCCGCATCCTCTGGAAGTCGATAATACTGCCCGGCCTCGGGCACTGAATCTGATCTGCCTGTGGCTGAATCTGTGCCACCCTATCCACTGCCGTCATGGCCACCTGGTGGGCGTTCTCAATGCCAAGCCTCATCACATCCACCTGACGGTGCTGCGCGTCCATCATCTCCCTGAAGAACGCAAACAACTGCGCGGCATCTACTGGAGCAGGAAGTGGTGGAGGAACCACCGGAACGACTGGGGTAGTCCTCGGATCGACAGGTGAAGGAGGATCCCCGAGAGAAGCAGATGCTCCCTCAACCACAGGAGTGGTGAGTGGAGCGATAGCAGCTGCCTGAATACGAGCTGGACGAGAGGTAGCAGACCTCTCAGTAGCAACTGCTGGAACGGTATGATAGGATCGTGTCTTCGGACGCATCCTGAACACAGATCAAAAGAAGTCAATACGGTGCAAAATACGATATCATCAAAGAAGGACGGTAATATTTTAAAAGAAAACAATTTCAGAATAATTTAGATTAGAATTGTTCCTAGTCGTGATTGAGTACACTCTCATCCTAGATCCTATAGCAGGCTCGCAGTAGTACAACTAAGTTGTTGTACCACCACGACATCGCACTAATTGCGAATCGAGACCTACATGGGGCTGCCACCAAAAACGTGTCACGACCCGCACCCAAAAAATCGGGCATGAGTCGTGGATACGTCCAGCCTACGCCGCAGCATCGGTGGTAGAACGCTGTCTAGGTCAACTATCTAGATAACTCACAAAAAAATCTGCCATGACCTCTCCAAAAGGAGGGCAACCACGCAATCAATATATAACCCTGTCAAGATCTCAACTCCAAACGGAGGAGCAATAACATAATGATAATCTCAAGTACTCAATCACGAATCTAAGCACGATAAGATAACACAGAAATCCAACAACTCCAAAGTCTAACCAACAACAACTACTACAACAACCACAACATCAATAATAATAATATATCATCCAAAATAATATACAATACAAGGTCTCAATCCAAAACCGGAGACAAATCCGGTGCTAAAAGCTAATAAAAACAACAACAAGGTCTCAGTGATCCCGGCTACCAACCCGGAGATCACCCCTAAACTAGAGGGTCCCTGTCTGCACCATCGACAGGCTCAGGTCCATAAAACGTCGGACACCACTCCTCCGGATACTCTGAAAAATATGTCCAGTCAGGACTGAAGTAAGTACATCTCTAACAGCAGTTCCATTTAAATGATAAAAACTATAAAATAGTTATAGCAAGTAGCAAGAAGAATGAAGCAAGTATGAGACAAGAAATATATAAATTACTGGTGCATAAAGGTAAAGATGCATGGATATAAGAGCAAGATAGTAATAACTGCAAGATACAGGAAATCTAAGCTAAGATCAAGTTCGTGCACAAGAACGTGTAGTGAGTCCAGCATAAAATACATGTAGTGAGTCAAGTCTAGAAACATGTAAGTGAGACCAACAAGAATGCAAGTGAGTCCAGACTATAAAGAATAAACTCGGTGTCTTTGAAATACTTGTTTCGACATTTAAACGGCTAGGGGTAAGTACGGCTCACCGCGCACTGGGTGCGCGGCTGCTATCATTCCAGATTAGACCAGAGGGAGTAATTTCTGATGATTCCAGATGGAAATGTTTACATGTTTACTCGAGTATTTTCCCGCATCGACTAATACAAGTGGATCCAAGACCCGACACATAAATCAAGATGAGTCCAGCCTGAACATGAATGATGCTTGTAGTGATGCCTGTAGGTGATGCCAGTAGTGATTCCAGAATAGAGGCCAGAAACATAAAATATACGTGTTGCAAGTAAATGAATCCAGAAATACCAGTCAGTGTCCCGTGTTGTGCCAGAATAATCATATGCTACTATACTAGAAGCTGAATCATAATAATCATCAGATAATGAAAACTATTAGAGAATGTACTCGCCTGATGTCCTGAGCAACTGGTGATCTGAACCGGTGTCGCAAGGACCTATTACGAAAAGCAAGGTTAAACAGGGTTCTAATGAGTTAAACAGATATAAAATAACTAAAAATAGGCTTCTAGGGTCGTTCTAGGTCAAACGGGTCAAACGGGTAAAATCTGGGTCAAAAGTCAACTCTGGGTCCAGAAGGTCAACTCTAGGTCAAAACTAGGTCAAAAGTTGACTTTGGCGGCCAACCGAGTCAACTACGGTCAAGTCTGGGTCAAACTAGGGTGCTCCTGAAATTCTAGGTCAAACCGAGGTCATTAAGCTAGAAATCTCACAAACTCGCCTCCTTGAGATACCGGGATACCCTCGGTATCCGATACCTCAACCTACGCTATATACCCCGCCTATACCTCTAAAACCTATGCTAGCACGCGTAAATATACACATAAGCATATAAAAATCACTCCAATACTATTCCTAGGATATTGCTCAAAACCCCCGCTCGAAACTCAATACCTTGGATATCTCAAGGTATTGAGATACCTCGGTATCTCAAGGTATTGAGATACCGCTCTAAACTCAACCCGACTACCCCTCTAGCTAACTTACTATGCATAAACATATATATCTAGCTATAATCTAGGCTAGAATATAGATATCTAATACATATAGGTATATACCTAGGTATCTACATATATATCTATATAAATATACATATCCACAAACACATATACATATTACCTTACCTTACCTATACGTATATATTTACATCTATATCTAGTTATATCTAAACTATCTATCTAACTATATGCCTATCTATCTATCAATCTATATCTTATCCATCTATCTATGTATCTAATATCTATCTATCTAATATCTAGCTATCTATCTATCTAATATCTAGCTATCTATCCATCTACCTATCTATCTATCAAACTATTTACCTATCCATCTAATATCTATATAGTATCTGTCACGCCCCGATTTCGGCTAATCGATAATCGTCCCCCGGGCGTGATGCCGAGCACGCGTAGGGCGCGCGTGCACAAGGCCTTAGGCATAAGGATATTCTTTAGAACAATGCAACAGAGTAGACAAATAAGATAACACAAGGTTGAGGCATAGAAAAGTTTCTCTTTTATTTATAATGAACATCTTGTTACATTGCTTGACTCAAAAGTATAAAATGCCCCACGGGCTTACAAACTTGGACGCAAAATGAGATAGCCGATCCATACATTATGTCCCTTTACATAGTATCAAAACACAAAACCACCTTAGGTGCGAGTAAGCACCATCGCCTTAGCGTTATTTCCGCAACGGGAGAGAGAGGAAGGCTTCTAGCTTGAGCCTCCAAAAGTCTTGGCCACGACCCGCCAAGGATCCCAAAAGTCCGGAGAGAGCTTCAGCTCCTCGCCGCGTTGCCTTGCGCCGGGGAACCTGCTACAACGAGGGTCAGTACTTCGAAAAGTACTGGTGAAGGCTAGCTGCTCAACTTTACCAAGCTCATGAGATGAGATCTAATGAGTATGCTACAATTATGTTCTTAGGTGGGTTTTTATTCTTGCCTAGTTCAGATTTCATTTAGCAGGTATGCAAGAACAAAATAACATAACTTCACATGCCACCGTTCGGTGACTTTACCTGTCCCGTCTGAACCACCTGTACAACTTACCATAGCCTTCCCTGTCACGAAGACATAGTTAGTCTGCACAGTTTAAATATACACAACATCTTTCTTTGTTGTTTACCAGCCATCATGGGTTTAGTCTGGGCTGGCGGCGACGCTTGCAGCGCGGGTAGCTAGCCCCGCCACAATTCCCCGCTCCCACGACTAAGAAAGTAGATTCCGCCCGGGTCGAAACGGCCCGGTGCCCCGGTAACCGCTCGCAGGAACCTGGATCCCTTGTGTACAAGAATTCCCATGACCATTTCTATGAACTCTACATCATAGATTTACTTACTAGCCATTTAAAGAACATCATGTACGAAACTGCTTTACTGTACTATCACAATCAACCAACAGTTATATGAAATAACATGCAGCAGTTTATAGAAGAACACCTTGAACTTATAGAAGAGCACTTTGAACTATCAATAAATACCAACCCATTCAACACCCAACGAACATGCATGCATCAATGAATTTATGCAAGGTTTTGTATGACAAGCAATGGGTGTTCCAAGCCTACTTCTTATCTTATCTTGTTATCCAACTTATTACTTAAGTGGTGTCGTTTGATTGAATGCACAACTGAGTCAATTTTATTATGAACGGAGCCCTTGGAAAGAAGGTGCTTATCGAAATAGAGCCACTCACACGTTGGTTGTATAGGAAGAAGAAGTAGAGATCCCTAAGACTCCGCTCGCGCGTTGTCTACACGATCACCTGCACGCACCAACGGATGATCAATACCTCCTGCTTCGGTCTCCAAGGCTCGATACGAAATGCGAAATCCTAAGAACGAAAACAATGAAGTCCATCGAAACCGTTCAAGAAAACGCAAGTCCTAAAACCAACAAGTACGCAACCAAGCGGCAATCGAAAACGGGCAAGGAAAACCAACACAACGGAAAGGCCTCTCTCTACTCTGCCGCCGAGTCCTTCCTTGAGGCACGATCCATTGATTATGGGACCTGATTTCGAAGAAACCAATCCATAACGAGGAAAGGATCTTGATTCAATCTGTCCCGTTCGGACGGTCGTAAGTATTTCTTGGCCGCGCTCCCCGTATAGGGGGAACGGGACGAACGGGGCGTTACATCATAACCATCTAATAGGAAGTTTCGTCCCGAAACTTAAGAATAGAACCTACCACTAAGGAATAATGAGGGGAAACCTTTCCCTCATATTTGACTCAAGTTCCCAGGTCGACTCCTCGACCGAGTGGTTTTGCCACAGTACGCGCACTAGCGAGACGTTCGGTTCCGCAACTGCTTCTTTTTACGATCCAAAATTTTTGGACAGGCTCCGCCGCGTACGACAAGTCCGCTTGCAAATTCAACTGACCCAAGTCGACTACGCAACTAGCAAGTAAGATTTCCATGTTCTATACGATATAAGGCGGGGTTATCCCCTTAGCTATGTGCGTTCATCTCTTTTATTAGCATACAAAGGTTATCGCCTGTAAGCTAGCACGTAACATTCATTTTCTTAGTATGCATCTAAGTAGAGACAGGTTCATCGGGGTCACTCACCTTAGCGATGTATCGCATCGGTCGAGCTAGACTCCGGACGCGCTTCTGATAGCCTAAGTCTGACTCCATTAAAGATCTCAGCATGAAAGCCTTTGCATCGAACGAGCCATCTCGCTGAGCAAGGCGGTTGAATAGCTACACTTGTGCCGTTTGAATCGGCCCTCCGGGTTGAGCGGAGCGGGTTGTTACGCCATATACCACTCAGAACAAGTTCCGTCCTCGAGACTTTCTGAGCGCATCTCGTGCTATCGCATAACTTCTAAACTACCCAATGCATCTCGTCTTATCCTTCAAGGACTGTCTCAATAATACAATCCTCTATTTTCTCACCATGCGTTACGCCAATGTTGGCCAATTCTCATCGAACGACTCTATCGTTCAATGCTATCGAGTTATACTCAACTCGATCATTACACGTCCGTCTCAAAATCTACTGCACCTAGCGCAGGGCTATATTACCCAAGCACATGGTATTCTATAACTCAACGGGCACTTACGACTCGTAATTGGGTGGACTTGCCCAACTAGTTATGTTATCACCATAGGAACCCAACGCAATTGAGCCTATTTCTTGACGTCGCCTATCAAAACCCGTCGTTACGCCTAACCCAAAAGCTCGAATCTCGACAATCTTCCAATCTTGTTTTTGCATCAAATCTCTCTGAGTCACCGTCCAATCTCACTAAATAAATTCGCACCCAATCACCAACGTTTTCTGACTCAGTCTATGTTGCGCCTTAGCGCAGAGCTAAATTGCCTACCTAGGGTACGCTCAAGTCCTCCGCACCCTTGGCTCAATCGAATTAACTTTCTATTCGTTTTTACTCGTTCCGTTCGCCCGAGTGCTTAATCATTTTATCCGAATGATCTATTCGTTCAGCTATTGCATCCCCAAACTCAGTCTCGTACTGCGCCTTAGCGCAGAACTATCCCGGTAGCACGAGGAACGATACAATCTTTCCTCTATGAAAACTTAGGTTGAGGCTAAATCATTTCAGTTGCCATACTCATCCATGCGAATTCGAATATTTTCCTTTGCAGCTGCATCCGAGTTATGCATATCGCTAAGTCTGGATCGTACCCATATTCAAGGCGTCCCCCAAATATGTGTATTTCAACCAAGCTCAGTGACAGCTAAGTCTGACAAGCTAGTCGTGAAAATCTTTCGAAACGCGGATCGTCCTGCTATATGAATGACCGAACTCTTGTTCGATCCAGCTATCGTCTTATCCTTTACCGTCGCGTAACCTATCCAACCAAATCAATTATCACCCGAGTCCTATCTTGCATTACGTTTGTTTCAACACGAACGTTGCTAGTGTATTTTCCCAAATTCCAAATTCTAACTCTAAGTCTTATTGCCCCAGTTCTATCATTCTTCCCGAATGATATTCTGAAGTCAGCCACTCCAGTTTAACTCAAGGCATAGGGTCGTCTGCCTAGTCCCTAGGCCAGCACCCACAGTCATAGGTACAACTCAAGTTTGCGACTCATCGCGCAACCGTGTTGCACAACGCTCGCCCCAAACACCCTAAGGTCAAACCATTGTTCTTTTACACGGGTATTCTACCCAAGCTCGTTTCACTCAGATTTCTAAACATCGAGCACAGATCACCCTATCACACCAACACGCTCGTTCAACCGAACCCATGATACGCCCACGTTTTAGGGTTAACCTATCGATTCGCACATACTATCTCTTTCATCTCGTTTAATAGGATTCACCAATCCATCATTTTCTACGCTTGTATCACTAAGCCACAATTCCATTATAGACCATCGATGTATTTCATGAACTCTAAGTCGTCCAACACAATCTACGTATCCGTTCATGAAAACGTCCAACATCTCTTACTTTACGTTTCTAGACTAACTCCTCAAGAAAAATCCTTAGACTCATTTTCTTAGTCTACTCTTAGTATTCCTCAAACAACTAAGATCAATTCCCAAACCCAAGTCTATCCCATTGATACTTTCTATTCATCGAGTTCGTTTTGGAATAATCACCGAACCTGTTCTCTTGAGTTTGCTTATCCCTACCGTATGTGAAATCACCACGCCGACGCTCCCGCAGGATAATCGTTCTCGCTGGGACAGATTTCGAATATTTTCTTTCTGAACTTGATTTCAAGATCGTTCTTCCAAACTCCAAGCCAAATCTATTACCGCTTAACTCAATCCATCAAAATCATAATTTTTACTAACTTGCTTCAATCCATACTATTTTTCAACCATTGTTATGGTCTAAATCTCCCAAAATTTGAAATCATCGCATTCATACTCAACCGAATTTTATCGAGCGATATCCTACTCAGATCCAAATTTTCCATGTACACTATCATTCGTTCACTCCATTATTTCTAATTGCACTTACTTCGATCGCATCTCAGATTATTCAATCTCGACTCAAGTTTGTAATTTACTTGTTTTAACTCAAACTCGCTCGTACAATCCTCTAAGTCTTTTCCGACCATGATATCGATTCCAATTGCCCTGAATTTCTATTCGTTGTAAGCCTTATCCCTTATTCGACTCATTGCAACTCGTTCGAACTAAACATTGCATGCTTTCTCCGAGTTTGTTTACTTGTTAGGCACTGTTTATTTACACTAAGGCTTTACCCAATCTCGTCGCTTGTCGCTAGACTCGCTTGACTCTCCGAATCCACGACTACGTTCAAGCATTTCTAAGCCAAACAAATACACCACTCAGGGTTCGAGTCATACTCCCTGAATCTTTACAACTCATTATATCCATAAATTGCATAATCGAACAGGGGACTTATCGCATACACTACTCAGGAATTGAGTCGTCCTAATAACTCCTGATTCGCGTTCGCATCCTTCAGTCGTATGCCCAATTCGTTCCTTAGAACTCCAACACAGTCCCTATTTATCGCCTTAGCGATCTTAGACTCGTACACACCTGTATTCATAGTCCTCTATACAGACTATGCTTCGAATCATAACTTATCGCTATGATTAACCGTCCAACTATTTCTGAAAATTCCCTACACGATTTCCATTACTCGCCTTAGCGGCAATCCGATAACGTCTCTATCGATTTCCCTCCAAGTCAACTTTATTGTCATCCCAACAATACCTAATCTCGCTGCAACTCACTAGCACCAAGGGTCTTGGTGCACGATACTTAACCCAAATTGGCCAAAAGGCCATGTGCATAGACCACTGTCTGAACGATATTCTTATCTCGCACTCTACTCGTTTGGTGTTTTCATACAGACATATAACTTGCCGATTA